>JASAMY010000615.1:0-46511 GCA_030248085.1 Paralinhomoeus sp. GSCO2_6
AATTTGAGTCGGTTGGGGGGGGGGGCTCCAATATCTCATCTGGGTGAAAGCGAAGTTCTTAAGGTTTCCATTCTTTTTTTTTTCTTTCGGTTGGATATTCACAAATTTCAACAAGGATCAACAATGGTCAGCGGTCGGCGATGTCACTAGTCTATAAATAGAAATGTACAGGGCTTTTTATATGTCCCAACTTTGTCGGCGAATAACTTGAGCTGTGACGGGTCTTTTGGGCTGCAAATTTGAGAGGACCTAGTCACTGGTTGGCCATTTGTTGTCCTAAGATTTCAGTAAAATGCATTAACGTAAGCCACTTTCAATAGGAGGACGTTTTCGACGAATTTTCGTGCCGCTGAAAGCGCGATTGGGCTGCTGCGAGCGTCCCATTTGAACCAAATTTGGTAAAGATGCTACTCACGTCATTGTCGTCGGTGCCTGAAATTTTATCAGCCGCACTGTCTAGAAGTCGGCCAGCTATTGAAAAGTTGACGAGAAATTGGCGAATGGCGCAGTGGGATTTGAACCCACGTCTCTGGATTACCGGTCCAGTGTGCTAACCGCTACACCACACGCGCACGCCAACTCCTCGTCAAATTCGAAATGAGAAGGCAAAGACAACGAATCTTACCAACGCCAAGACACAGACCGAGAGAGGTTGCAGAGACCCACACCCCGAACACTACATATCCTGATACCCTTTCCTCTTCGGTCTATCTACAGCTTCTTGTAACGTTTGGGTGCCAAAGCGGCCAAAACTATTCCCACTGCACGACACAGTTACGCATTTCCTTTGGACTGCTCTGTCCACTACACGAATTCATTCTGCATGTGCGCTTAATCGAAAAGCATACAGTACGGTATTTTCTCTCCCGTAGGTTGAAGACGATGACGTGAGCAGCAATTTTTTCAAATTTGGTCCAAATGAGACGCTCGCGCGCCGTCAGCAGCACGAAATTTCGTCGAAAACATCCTCCACTTGAAAGTGGCAAACCTACTAACTATCGCTAACGGGTTTTATTGAATTCTTAAGACAGCAAATGGAAAACCAGTGACTACGCCCTCTCAAAATTTTAGCCCAAAAGGCCTGTCACAGCTCAAGTTATTCGCCGACAAATTTGGGACATGTAAGAGAACCCTGTACTTTGCGCACGTTCCACTCGAAAGTTTATCATCGGGATTTATTCATTCATTCATTTGTGCATTCAGTGCGATACACAAATCACAACTTTGTGCACAGCACATACCGTATCAGACACAATACACACAAAGCAGCAGAGGAAACGGTAGAGTGAATCAAACTCTTTGGCAACGGAATATTCTTAGGTTGTCGACAGCGATAGCGCCAAAGGAGCCGGAATTCCGCGTGTGGTGAGCGACAATATAAATCTAAACGTTTTTGATTTTTCAAACCTAGCGAATAAATAAATGTCTATGAAAACAAAACGCTTAAAAGCGCACTTTTGTTGTTCCAGATGGCACTACAACTCGTCCATTGTTCCACCTTCTGTAGTTGGCAACTGACAACTTCGGAATGATTGGATTGCACTGCTTTAAATTGGCCAGTTTGTTCAGGAACTTTCGGTTCTTCGAGTTCTCGAAACAGGCTCGCAGAGTCACGCCTGAGGAGACGGTGTGCTCGAGTGCACGTGTGCTGTTGGCTACATGCGTGTGTGCGTGCGCGCTTGCGCGCGCGCGCGTGTGTGTGCGTGTGTGTGTGCGTGCCTGCGTGCCTGCGTGCCTGCGTGCGTGCGTGTGTCAGACATTCAAACCCGCAGTGGCTCGGTAGTACTGGAACATCAGCAGATTGTCTCGGTGTATCCGAATTGGCAGGGAATTCAAAACGGCAGCGTCCCCCCAAAGTGGGTGCAGCAAGGCGCCGATAAAGCCGCCAGCGCCTGGAAAAGTTGACGTTGAACGCTATCGTGTTCTCGCACCATTTCTGACTGCATAAAATACAATTATCGTAGGTAGGCATATGTACAATGTGCTGATTAACGGGCATATACAAGCACAGTTGTTCCAAACTGGAGCTGCCACCTGGGTCGATGTCGTTCACCCTGTTCAGGGGGTAGCCATACGGTTCGTTCTTCAGCGCCCATTGCGCCGGTCCCAGTCTACTGTGTCGATACGCGCACAGCGATCCTAGAGTGCAGAACCTCGAACGCAATGTTGGAATTTTGAAAACAGTATGCACATTGTATCAACCTTCAAACTTGCAGTTCAGCGCGCCGCACAGGTCTCTGTGGTCCACCGACACCGCAGGTAAGGTAGTGGGAAAAGTACGCCTGGCGCTGGTAACGCGCCTGTCTCTGGGCGTGACTCTCCTCAGGGGGCGCGTGATTCTACGCAGGGTCGTTGTTGACGGAGTTGTGGAAAGGATTCGACTCGTTGTTGCACGTGCTGTAGTAGTGGTTGTTGTTGTTGTTGTCGTCGTCGTCGTGGTTGTGGTTGTGGTTGTTGTTGTCGCTCGTCTTGGGCCGCTTGACTCGGCGGATTTCGGAGTCGCTGTCCCAACTGGAGTGGCGTATGCAAGTTGCATATACCGTATGCAAATCCTTCAACAGTGCCTCCTTCTACACTCTCTCTCTCTTCATCCAACACTCTCACCGGTACGCGAGCTCGAAATTAGTGCCCCGCAGAGTCGGGTTGCACTATTATTTCACACCCTCACACCTGCACACCATATACAGGTGTATATAGGGCCTGCTCTACGCAATCGTCATGCGTGCCCCCCCCCCCGCCAATAGTACCAAGGATTAACAGAGATGGAAACCATTGTCCTCTGGGGCACTGTTGGAGGATTTACCATGTGTGTACGGCGTATGCATTGGTGGGGAAACGCAATGCCCGTGCCACGAATTTACAAACGTTTTACCAATCTTCTAAAGCGATTTTCTAAGATAATTCTATTCTATTCTAATTCCAAGATGCATCTGACTATTTAGAAATTTTATTTCAGCAGAAGATACCTTCATAGTCCCGTGGATCGCAAAGTTCGCCGAAATACGCCAAATCGTCGAGAATGACGTACTCGTTTGGGTCGCCTGCACTGGTCCATGTGGGCAAAATGTTGAGCTGAATTGATTCGGATCAGTACCTGTACTCCTGGGGCACTTTCCGTAAATTATTCACTGGTGCCCCCGTAGTGCCTCCACTTCCTCTAAAGATAGGTTTATACTTCTGATATTTATTGATATCCACGGCAAAATATCTATCGCTCTTCCTCTAACTTCGATCAAAAGATCAACGTTGTTCATTTGGTGCCGTAATGTTGCTCCGTACAATGACTAGCTGTCTTTCCGCCTGACTAGAGTGCAAACAGTGTGACGGACAGTCGGCCAGTGCTTTAAGGCCGGTTTATAATCATTCGCGTCCGTCATTCGTCAAAGACGGATGCTTATAAATCGGGAAGATCGGACGCCGGATGACGGACGCGGGTGACGGATGGCGGATGACATTCGGTACGCGGATGACTATACCTACATAAATTAGCAACATCGCCGCTCACCGTGAATGGGTAGCGGATGGGCAGCTCGAACTTGAAGAAGTCCGTTTGGACGGCGTTCTGTTCGAGCGGAGTCGTCGACGCGACGCAGTCGATGAGGTCGCCGCCGTCGTCGTCGATGGCGCACACCTCAAGGCCCACTCCAGCGCTTCCCCACCACTTGAGAATCAGCTAGAAACGGACGCACAAACCGTGCTAAAAAAAAAACGTTCGAGCGCAAGGTGGTCATGCAAGCGGATCGGGGCGAATGGGTTAGTATTTTTTTTTTTAGAATAGAAGTTACACCAGTGTGCTAAAAAAATTCCACCTATGAAATGAACACCCCCCCCCCGTGGGGCAATTTTTTTATAAAATATCACCCCTACGTAGAAATTTTATATGAAATTTACACCGCACGGCGGTGCATTTCATATGAAAGTTCCCCCTTCCCTATAAAATTTACTCCAACCACGTTTGGGTGCCTAAAGGCAACAGATTTAACATGGCAGTGCTTCTGCTGCTAGAAGCCGATTTTGGTGGGATTTGGTGGATGGGTGGTGGGATGGTGGGCTGCATGTATGGAATCATTGGGCAATTTTAATTTCTTTACAATGCCCCGGTCCAAACGTCATGCGTAAAGTATTTTGCGTTCTGGGCACTACAGCACAGGGCTGGAAGGTTTTGTATTTTTCACATCTGGACCCAACCTCTGCGTTCCCAGCTTGGCAAGGAATCGGATCGCTCGCCAAAATGGCAGCGCCAAAGGTCACCAGCAGAGCCGGAAACTTAAAGTCTTCGCCAGATCTCAATGTCTCGTCCGGAAAGTTCGCAATCACCAACCAGTTACCGCCGTCAGCGCCCCACCTACAAGAGAGGTATTTACAAGTATCAGAATCGTTTACCAAGGGGTGAATACCTCGACGCAGCTTGTTCAGCCTCAGTTGCTACAAAAATTTGGATAGGGTTTATGCTCCGAATGGAAAAGAATGGTGCACCAAACAACCTGAGTCTACCTAACTATACGGGTGCTGTTTGGTCAAACTGGGGTCTAAAAAAGTTTGTAGGACACACAAATACACACTGAAAAAGACGTTAAAACACACGATCTTCACTCTCGATGGTTGAACAAAGCTTGGAAATTCTGAGGGGGGGGGGATAGGCGAGGGAAGCCCAAACCATCACGCTTACGGTACATGCCCTTCCTCCTCCCAGTATGATGCCAGTAGTCGCCTAGGTGAAACGGCTATACCTAGGTGTAGGTATGTATGTTAGTTTAGCTACAGTCCATCCGTTCGGTAGAAATGTCTCAACTGCACTGATGGCGGCCGTCGAAGGCACAGACGAGCTGTTCGACGCTCGATATCTCTTCTCCCAACCGGTTGTTCATCACTCTATTAGGAGCGATTACGGTAGACTTCTTCACGAGACCCTCCTTAGTGATTTTTTGATCGCCACTAGTAGACCGGTCCCTTTTCGGTTTGCACCCCTCGTAGTTGTAATGAATGTCGTCGACGGCTGTGAAACCCTGTCCTTTGGCGGGCACGATGGCGATCTGAGTGGGGTTGCGCAGATTCAATGAGATTTTCCATGGTATAATTACAGATTACGTGACTCAAGAAGAAAGCTTGTTCGAAAGCTGAAACCTGGAAAGGCTCGCCTTCGCGTGCTGGATTGACGTCGACGACAGCGACGGCGGGTGAAGGCTCTCTCTGGAGCAGATCCGTGCAGGCCGTGGTCGCACCCTGCGCATCCAAAACGCAGACGCGCAACGGCAGCTGAATTTTGACGCTTTCGCTGCGCCGGTGATGACAACAGAGACGCAGTGATAGGTAAACGATCGATACACACATTCGTGCTGTGGACTGACGTTGATGTATTGTACACGCACCGGGTCTGTTGACCAGAATTTGAAGCGGAGTTGCGCCGATCCCTTCTGGCAAGGAATTTGCTCGCTGACCAGCTGGTCCGCCTGGCCGTCGGAGCGAGACTGGAGCGAGGCAAAGTTGCCGTCTGAAAACGCTTCCCAGTCGTCAAATATGTATGTCTACATCCATAGGGCTAGAGCTGCAATTGCAAGCCGAAATCTGTAGTTATTGGCAAATTTTCGGAAACGAGTTTCGGAGTTAGAGCTTACAAATTTTTGGCTACCGTATATACAAAGTCCTAAAAGTTGTTTTTCGCGGTCTGGAAATTTTTGTACGCTTTCTTCGGACCTTCGCTACGCTTGTACATACTTTCCTCTGTTTTCGGTTTACACACATCTACTATAGCAGTATGCTCGACACAAGTGCGCACTGTCTCAGTTGGACAGGTCTCATTTACCAGGCCGTTCTATGGTGCCCATGGCGCCCAGCCACACGATTCTATCGATTTCCTGCAGAGTGTTGGCATAGTGCCAGGTGTCACCCGTGAATCCGCTCGAGAACCATCTGCACGGCTCTTCGGCAAAACTGCACGTCAGATTTCCACTGGCAGAATCGGGCCTTTGGAACTGAGTGGTAGTGCGCAGTTTTTCCAGCTGAATGCTGCCATTCAACAGGAAATTGAGAGTGAGATTCAACTGAAATGCAAAAACTGGTAGTGACTATCTCGTTGCTAGCGCGAGACCGAGACGTACCAGCGAACTAAACACGGCTGTCGAATTCGACGACAACATATTGAATACAAACCCGAATTACAAGAGTCAGCGAAATGGATCTTCTTGCTTCTTGTTGAGTCGCCTAACGACAACACTACGCTACGTCACAGTTCTGTAGTCAAAGAACGGCCATACGCACAGCCTCTGAAGGCGAGCGAACAGGATAAACAGCGGAGCAAATCGAATCGATACCGTGTCAGATTTTAAAAGCAAACTAAGGAGTATCACGCTCCTTTCATGCCTCTGCATTCGTTAGGTAGCAGATGGATGTACAATTACCGTCAACCATTTAATTAATCACAACTATAGAAGAATGCTCGTCTTTCAATCGAAATGCACGCATGCGCGTGAAAGCATCACTGTGCCAGCCAACTAGTGCTATTCAGAAAGTACGGTCGGAGATTTCGTCGTGCGAATTCGGGTGGGTACGCGCGGCCGCCTACCTGCCTCGACTCGACAAGTAGCGAGGTATCGATCGATCCATCGATCGATCAGCGATGACTGTGAACCGTGAATGTCGAGACACCAACGCGCGATGGTGACTCACACACACACGCGCACGTCTGATTCTGAAATATGCGCACAACAACGTTGGCAAAATACAAAAGGTTGATCAGCGGCATGTCAGTCCGCCTGCCGGGCGCGGTCGTCTATGTAGCAGATCAGTGTGTGTCGACAAAGGAATTATTCTTAAGTTAAAAAAATGTCTTCGGATTTCAACAGTATTTCGGCATGTTTCAAACGTTCATTGTGCAACAATAGTACTTACGTATACCCAATAATTACCCCTCCATATTTAGCCCCCATGTCATTATATACACCCTCCCAAAAACCAATTTGAGTTTATCAGCCCCCTTTATCTATAATTACACCTCCTCAATGGACCATCGTCTAAAAGGCATTTTCATGTCTGGGTGTGAGGTGGGAACGCTGTAAAAGAAACCGTGCAGCATTGAACTTCGAATGTCAATGATTGTGCACAGATGTGGAATTTCAGCGCATAACGCTCCATCCCGAAAAATCCCCATGGTACCCTCCTTCTTCTCCCACCTCTTGAAAAAGTTTGATATTCGTCCATCCCCTGACCAAAAATACACACCATTAAGTCAGAGGTGTATCAACGCAAATGGGTCTTAAAAAAAGGCTGTAAAAGGTGGAGAGCAAATTCAGGGGAGACGCCTTCGGCACAGATGTATATTTGGCAGGTCCCTATGTTTTCCACGGGTCCTTTCACCTCAGACGGCCCCGTTTGGTTTTTATTGGGCTTAGGCGATGTATATTGGTTAATGTATATAATGTTGTATATGGGCTTCTGCATTACTTTGGCCTAGGCATTCTGTATTGTTGAAAAATTGTGAAACTCACGCTCGTGGGAAGACGTGTGAAGCATCTTGCCATGACCGAGTGGTAGGGCTCGGCTGCGTTCGTCGTCCGGTCTTTCTCGGCGAACCAGTGGATCAGAAAGTCCGTGGCCTCCTTCCTTCTGCAACCAAAACGTGTTGCGGAAGTTGCAGTTGCGGAAGACGAGCGGCTCGGCCTGCGGCCACTCGGTGTAGTCAGGTGGCACCTAGATGGTCGGCTGGCAGACAAACTACTCCCAGACCAGACTAATCAGGTCGGGAGCAAGGGGGCAAGGAAGGCGCAAATCTGCCGAATCCACATCCAGAGCATGGTGTGGGGTTTGCAGAGGCGCCACAGGCTTCTGTGACCAGCCAGCCACCAATGTCTTCACGAGCCACCAAAGGTCGCCTTTGAAAGCCGCTCTTGTCGGTGGCATCATAACCTTGCGGTGGCGCGGTCGACACGTCGCGCCCAGTAGCTGAAGACGGGCCGCAGCGCTGTACACGCGCGCCGACACCTTGCGCGGCTGGCTGGAGCGTCGGCGGTTCCGACATAGGCACGAATTGCAGGGGAGGGGATGCGCAGGTTAAAACTGCAATTCGATACTTCCCACAGTGTTAGTTCATCATTCGATCAATCAATCAGCAGCACAATATAATACATATCTTAAGAGAGAGACAATAGCCTCTCGAGAAAACACAGGCAACACAGACAGAACTCAAGAACGACGAGACACAGCAGCACACTCACATTCTATAGCCTAGCCTAGCGAGAATAACGCCTTCTACGCCTCACAGCAAACGCCTCTCTGTATACAGCCTCAGCAAGAATTAGTCTACTTATGAGTATCTTAGAGCTTAACTTTCATTCACACCATCCATCATAGCACAATTGAGAAAAGCCATTCCAGAATCTAAATTAGAGAAAAGAAGAAGATTAAGTCTTTCAGCACAATCCACAGAAGCTCAGCATAGCTCAGCATACAGCAGATCAGCAGCTAATTATCAACAGCATTCCAGACTTGCCATAGATAAAGACGCTAGCCCAGAAATCATAGATTTCCATATCATTTTAGATTCGCATCGCAGCATTCGAAACAATTTATTTCAGCACTAACAAGAAATTAGAAGAACTTCCATAACAAGCATAGATTTCAAATTATAGTAGTCAGTTATCATACGCAAAAAGTTCTCCTTAATACATTTTATAGCGAAAGCGCAGATTTATCACAGTCTCATTTTTCCAAAATAGCGCATTTTACAAACAAATATCAATCACCTCAATATAGACTCACAACTAATAAATTACCTCGTCGACTTTGCCGACGGAGTCGTCCGGCACCGTCTTCTGACCTGCAGACGGAGAGGTGGGTGGCAGCGGCGACGCGCGCTGCGGCTGTTGTTGACGCTGGGACGCCCAGCGCTGCACACCCGCACCAACGCGTTTCTCGGTAGGCCGGCGCGTCGATCACACTTTGCACAAAACAGTTGAAAGCATAACAGTTTGAATTCGCGCCTACCGTAGTTATCAATATTTTCTACAGCGTTTATCACGATTTTCTACAGTAGTTATGGAACGTCACGACACATCGAAGTCAACTCAAACAATCCAAGAGAAGCAAAAGCAAGCGGGGACAGAGAAAGCACGGAAAACTTGCCCAAAGTTATAGTCAAAAGATTTGTATAATGCGAAAGAAAGCAAATAGAAAGGAAAAAGAAGAGGTTTTTTCCACGGAGAAAAAAAAAATTTGAAAAGTAACCTCGGTAGAATGCAGTTGAACACCCGACCACGAGCGCACCAGACACGGCGCCTTAACCACTGAGCTACCCACTCTCCACTCTGCTCCTCCTACTCTACATGTACATGAGTGTTTTCTGGATGAACGTCTCAAATACACTGCACCTGTAGGTATTTCTCAGTGACACTCATATTCTCAGTGTCGAATGCACGATCTTTCGCATAGACATTAAGGAAAAATTTGCAGGGGGCTGCAAAAAAAGGAGAATATGTGACACTCTATTGTCGAAGTCCAGTTTGAAAAGAAGTGGTATTAAGGCATATACCCCCACTGATTTCTAGCCACTTCCGCATTGCAGCTGATCAACTCCACTTTGAACAAACCATGTATAAAATCCGAACCAAGCACAGCAACAAGTCACATATTCGGCCATTTTTGTGTTCGCTTGCAATGGAAGGAAATGTGCAGCGAAAATTGCGGCAACTGGAACTGACTGACATTTACATAGATTGAGTGCGAGAAATTAGCACACGCCCTGTGGAACCCCATGCACGCACGCACATACACACGTACACGTGCACAGACACACGCACGCACGCACGCACGCACGCAGCACTCATGCAAGCATTAGGGCACTACACAAATGTTATATGAACAGTTCATCACTGGGTGGAATGCCGGAAGGGAATGGAGCAGGATTGTAGTACGTGTATGTGCCTCTCGCCTACACATCGACATCACCAACTGTACATCATCAACAACCAACATTGCAAAAGTTTTAGCAGGGGACCAATTGATTCGGCAAGAACTTTAGCTGTTTCAGGTCCATGGACATGGGCAATGACAACGTCTGAGAGAGATGAGATATGAGTTGATGGACGTTTGCGTCGTTTTGGCTTGGCTGAGTGAGATGGCTCGCACAAAAATCGCTGAATATGTGACTTGTTGCTGTGCTTGGTTCGGATTTTATACATGGTTTGTTCAAAGTGGAGTTGATCAGCTGCAATGCGGAAGTGGCTAGAAATCAGTGGGGGTATATGCCTTAATACCACTTCTTTTCAAACTGGACTCCAACAATAGAGTGTCACATATTCTCCTTTTTTTGCAGCCCCCTGCAAATTTTTCCTTAATACAGTGTTTTTTCGAAAGATGAAAGGGGTTTCTGTAATTCAACGCATGCAAGCATGCACGCACGGCGCACACACAAACGCACGCTCGCATGCTCGCACGCACGCACGCTTGCACGCCCGCACGTACGCACGCGCGCACGCGCGCACGCACGCACGCACACAGACGTTCACTGACATAGGGTCACACACAATGTACCTGTGACTGAATCGAACAAGGCAAAATGAAGTAAAGCAAAGTACCAACAGCCTAGCAGACATACATGCGTGCATGCACATGCAGTTGTGCTATGTTGCTGCGTCAGAGCATAGTGATGTAAAGTATGGAAATGATCACCATGACTAGGCGGTCAACTCTTGTGTTTTCGCCAAAGTGATCAGACCTACCCACATCAAGTTTCTTGCGAAGCAGCCCATTTGTTGGTGTGCCTGCGTGCGTGCACATCTGTAGTGCCATATTGGTTCGTCGGAGCATAGCGGTGTAAAGAATCAAAATGATCTGCACGTGCAGGCGGTCAACTTTTGTGTTTTGGCCAAAGTGATCCGACCTACCCATATCGATATTTATCGATTATCCCGGAAGTGAAAATATTTTGGTGCGTCGGATCGTGTTGACTTCAAGGAATGAAATGTTCTACATCGAAGGGCGATCAACTTTATTATTGATGTTTAGGCCATTCGACCTAACCACATCGACATATCGCCAATTTCCGTTATCGATATAATGGGGGGAGGTATTTTGGTGCGTCCAATTTGGTCCAATTGTTGAAAGTAACACAAGTCATGTCATGGCGACCAACTTTCTCCTTTACAGCGAAGCGCTGCGATGTACCGTTAAAGCGCCTATAGGGCACAAAATTTGTGGCCCATTTTCAAGAAAATCAATCGATAATCGGATAAAATCGGCAATATCTCGAGATCGGAACGCAGTGCACAAAAATCCTTTGGCATGCAACATTGCCATCACCAGCCGGCTACACATACCAAGTTTCATCGAGATAGGCCCTGGCGTTCGCGAGCGGCGCTCCAAAAACCTGGCGGAGAACATGAAAAAAAAAGCCGCGAAATTGGAACATTTTTGGAACTATTGACCTTTTACAGTAAAGCAAGGAAACGCGTTATGGCGCATTCGATGCCCCAGAAGAAGGCGGTTCATTTGCGCCATAACGCGCCAAAATCCGTTCAGGCAATCAAAAGTTATAGGCGATCGAAAATTCAAAAAGCCGCATTGAGAAGTCGTCACATATTAGGGTTGTACGCTGACGCGTACACCCTGATGAGGTGTACAGCAGTGCTGTAAGCGAGATCTTGTGTTGGTCGTTGCTTGCCTCGCGAATCGGCAAGGCCCCTCGCTGTACATGCATGCACATGCAAGGTTCACTTGTTTTTCGCGCGATTCAGCTGTGTACGTCACGTCGTCACGTCACGTCACGTCGTGGGTGTGCCCCGAAAGCGCTGGAGGCAGAACGGCGCCGCTGACGATGAAGGGATCGACGGCCGCGGTAGGACTGTCACTTCGGAGCGCGTGGGTTCAGGCGACGTTTCTGTCTGTCGCGACCGCGCCCGCCACGCTGTCGACTGTCGGTGATGCGACATCTCGCCCAACGACATTTCGCCCAACGACATTTCGCCCACGACATCTCGCCCAACGACATTTCGCCCATGCGACAACTCGCCCAACGACCATTCGCCCATGCGACATTTCGCCCAACGACATTTCGCCCAATACAGCGTACTTTTAAAGCCCGCGCCACAATGCTCTGTCATCTGGCTTGTATCATCTGTATTCTGGCTTCTGGCTTCTGCACAAATATCGCTACGCCACAATGAGCTCTCTGACTCGTTCATACTTGTAGTTGCGCGCGGTCCTACAGCGAATTACGCGTAGGACCGCAGTGCAGAACACGATAAATCTATAATGCATGCCCTGCAGGGACGCCTAAACCATTCCGCGCACAAGAAGACGCGCGTGTTTGAACGCCTGCCTTCTGGCTCTGGACAAATTCAAAAATCTAGAACCGAGGCAGAAACCAGAAGACAGAGCATTGTGGCGCGGCCTTTAGCAAGCTCACGTTTACTTTGCTTGTGGACGTGTATGCCTTACACGTAGGGCACTCGGCTGTTGGTCAGCTGTGACTTGTCCTTGCCTAGCGCTTTGAGCGTGCGTGCGGCTAAGCAACGCAATTTTTTCGTTGTTGGGCGAGATGTCGTGGGCGAAATGTCGTTGGGCGAGATGTCGTTGGGCGAGATGTCACCCAATCCGACTGTCACCTCCATCGTCGCCGTCGTCGTCAGCGGCGGCGTCGTCACACTGCGAAACGTCCGGCTCGACTGTCGCCGACGTCAACAAGACGGCGGCTTGCATGCACACTGTGCGGGGCCGCGCCGACGTTGCCGCCATCGACTACATCGACAGCGGCCGTCCGCAATGGCCTCGCCTTAGCTCAGAGTCGTACTGCCCGGCGCAAAGAAGACAGCGGTGTGATCATCGGGTGTGCAAGGACGCAGTTCACACAAATCGCAAAGACGTTGGCGCGTCTCACGGCCGCTCTCGTCACTGATTCGATTAGCGTCGCCGTCCCCGCTCGCTGCGCAGCGCCGTGCTGTTGTCCGATTGCCGAAGCTGTCAATCAACGATCCCGAGTACTGTAGGCCATGTATCGCACCAACTGATTTACAAACGACGGCGTAAACCGGTGTCAAGCCAAAGTCCACCGTCGCCTTGTCTTTGTCCTGCCGCTTGCGTCGTCGTCACCGACAACGCCAGCGGAGCTAGCTGGCTGGCTTCCTAACGGATCGGAATTGTCATGGCCAACTAGGTCTACCGGTAGGGCATGTTGCCGACATGAGACCGAGATCAATCCAAGTGTAGCCGTGTCGACTTTTTTTATCCGAGAGTTTGAAAAAAAGAACCGTTGGCGTGTTGACTATATGCATGTTGTTTATGTGTTCAAAATCAATATTCTTGATCCTCTTCGCTGCCTCCTTTTAATACGTACTTATGTTATAGGCTCAATGAAATGTGGCGTTTAAGTGAACGCGCGTAACGACTTGGGGGATAATCTCCTAGGAACCGGGACGGGGGACGGGACGGGACGAATGGGCTAGGGCCAGGACCGGAAGCATTGGGCGCAGAGCCGCTCCAATCGATGAATGCATTTTCGGGCCGCGCGCTGGCGTGCCTGTAGTGCACAGAGACGTGCCGCGATCGAGTGCGTCTGTAGATTCTTCTGCTTTGGAGTATATGGCAGGGGAGATGTATCCGAAAACTGAATGCGTGACAGTTGATTGTCTAAAGTGGGAAACTAAATTGTGTACATGGCGTACGGCTGGCTTGACCGCACTGTCTAGACCTTGGAAAGGGAAAACACACTCTACAGTGTGCGGTACATTGACCACTTTTAAAAATTGTTTATAACTTACCTTTGGTGCTATAGGGTCTATAGGGCCCCCTCTAGAAGGCGACTGGGTCTATAGCCCCCCCCCCTAAAAGAATGGAAGGGGGGATGGAACGAATGGAAAAGAATGCACCGAGGGCAGGGGCGCCTATGCTTAAACGTGTCTGGGTCTATAGGGCCCCCATAAGGGCTTGTGATTAGAATGAATACGGTAGCAATTTAAATAATAATATGTACTCCTACCTAACATTAGGATACTGGGAGTATTTATTTTCAGTTAATAAATGAGCGTTTCGCCTCTATGCCTAACGCTCAGACTGGCGAGGCTCTTCAGAGGCAACCAGCCTTTAAGATTTAGGTTGTAACTGACAAAATAGCGGGTTATTTCCACATTAATTTGGTAGCGGATTAAATATTCATTTTATGTACCTGGTCTTGTGATTTTCATCGTTTTTCAACTCCGAATAGCAAATTTTAGAGAGAATATTGTAAAACATACCATAGGTTCTTTGGTAATTCCAAGACAGAGTTCTTTTGAATTTTGATGGTTTTTCCAGAGTTCTGAGATAGGAATTTCTGAGAATTGATAGGAATTTAAATGAATTTCAGGGATGATCCATTGGAATTTTCTAGATGGAAAGAGCAGAAATTTTGTCTTGCATTTTCTTTGAAATTTAGCGGTAGTTTTTGGGTATTTTTGAAAATTTTCATGATTTTCAGAGGAACAACACAGCATTTTAAGGTAGATTTCTTAGTTTAACAAATTTGCGTATTTCTCTTTTAACTAAATCTTGTAGAATTTATAGAGACAGCAGTGCACCTCGCTTCACAATTGTCGTGGTGCACTGCAACATTTCATCCAGTCCCTGCATCCAGTCCCACTGCAGTGGTTTCGTTGGTGGAGAGGCGGCATTCCAACATAATGAATACAGTATATTAAAGATACCGTATACAGTAGAAGATGGAAGATCATGTCAAGGTCTTCAGAGAGTTGGGCGACAGACTCACAGCCATCAATCAAGAGTTGCTGAGATCCCCGTCTGAAACCTATGCTATGATGCAAACGTTACTGCAGATGAAAGGAGACGGGTTCACTCTTGGAGACAGTAGAAGCCCTGCATTTGGAAGAGCAAAATCAGAAGAATCGCAAGAAGGGAGGCGTCGACCAGTCTGAGACTGCTCTGTGGCCTTCAGGACGCGGTCGCGGTCAAGCCGATGGGCAGCCGAGAGGCAGAGGAAGAGGCGATGCTGCGCGTTTAGACCATAGCTTCAAGTGCTCCAACTGCGGCAAGGCTGGCCACAGAGCATCCAGTGCAGAAGTCCGTCACAACAACAAGAGAGTGCGCATACCGCCTTCAACGAGGAGGAGCAACTCCTCATTACTCGCGAGTCGCAGTAAATGGAGCCATTCCTAGGGAACCTTGCCCACCGACGATTGCCATTGTCGTAGTCGGAGGTTCTTTAATAATACTCTCTTTCTACTACTCTGACGGTACGTAACAGTCTACGTCTTCATCAATGGTTTCACGGTATCTGTGTCATGCGTCGGTGGGATGCCACAGTCCTCCCTGTCAGGATTAGTCGTCGGGGCGGAACCGCTGTGGCCGTCGTCGATCGCGTTGCGGCCTCCGGCTCACTGCTGGTGATGGCAGCGGCGCGGTGGACGTCTCTTGGTCGTCGGTCGGCTGCGCGGTCGACGGCCCAGCGGATGGCCACGTCTCGGCGACGGTGCGCTTGCGCAGTTGATCGACGTGTCTCTTCATCTGTCGGCCGATGTCCACGGCGCGCACGCGGTAGAAGAGACGGCCCAGTTTTCTCTCGATCGTCCCCTTCATCCACTTGGCATCGCCACTGTAGTTGCGCAGCCAGACCGCGTCACCGTCTTGGAAGGCGCGGGCCTCGGCGGCGCTTTGGTAGTTTCGCTGCTGCCGCTCTTCCGCCTTGTCCCACGCCTGGTCGAGCGACTGTGTCGGTCGCAGCACATCCAATCTTGTGCGCAGCTGACGGCCGAGCAGCAATTCGCTAGGCGGCCGACCGGTCGTCGCGTGCGGTGTGGCGCGGTAGGTCAGCAGCCAGCCAGCGACGTTGTTCTTCAGGCTGCGTCCATTGCCCATGATCTTCTGCATGGACCGCTTGAACGTCTGCACGAATCTCTCCGCCTCGCCGTTGGTCTGCGGGCTGTAGGGCGCGCTCGTCTTGTGCTGGATGCCGTTCATCTTGCAGAAATGCTGGAACTCCTCCGCGACAAATTGTGGCCCGTTATCCATCACAATCTGCTGTGGCAAGCCCTGTTGGGAGAAGATCTGTCGGAGCGCGTCAGCCAGCAGTGGCCTCTGCCGTTGTCTTGTTCATCATGGCGACTTCTGGCCACTTGAAGTATGCGTCGACCACGATGAGCCACATGTGGCCCATGAACGGGCCTGCATAATTGACGTGTAGGCGCTGCCATGGCTTTGCTGGAGCGCTCCCATGGGTGTAGCAGAGCCTTCTGTGGATTGCGCTCCACCAGCGCGCAGGCGTCGCACGAGCGGCTCAACACCTCGATGTCGTCGTGCATGCTGGGCCACCACACGTACCGGGCGGGCGAGGCGTAGGAACGGGCGACCGCCTTCATGCGGGTGACGCCCGCGTGCGTCGCGTGCAGCTCGGCTTTCACCCTGGAGCGTAGTGACGTCGGCACCACTACTCGGATGCCCCAGAAGATGACGCCGTCGTGATGCGTCAACTCCAGCTGCTTGCGTCGAAAGGCAGCCAAGTCGTCGCCGCCTGTCGACTCGTCCCAGCCGTGCACGATGCGGTGCAACACTTGGCCCAGCAGCTGGTCGCGCTTTGTCTCCGTCTTGATCTCGCTAGCAGTCACCGGAAGTTGATCCATCTGCTCGACATTGACCTCGCAAATGATTTCGTCTTGCTGGTGTGCGTAGGCGTCAAAGGCGGCGTCCCGGCCGGACGGCAGGCGCGAAAGGCAGTCGGCGTTGGCGTGCTGCTCTGTCGGCTTGAACGCGATCTCGTAGTTGACTTGTAGGCCGACAAGCTCACGGCCCAGCGCTGCAGTCGGCTGGCGGCCAGGGCAGGGATGCCACGCTTCTCTCCGAAGATCGCCAGTAGAGGCTTGTGGTCGGTGAAAAGCTTGAACCGCCTGCCGTAGAGGTAGACGTGGAACTTCTTCACGCCGAAGACGATGCCCAACGCCTCCCTCTCGATCTGGCTGTAGTTCCGCTCGGCTGCCGTCAGGGTGTTCGACGCGTGGGCGATCGGACGCTCAGAGCCATCAGCTTTGATGCAAAAGATGACTGCGCCGATGCCGACTGGGCTGGCGTCTCATGTCAATCCCAAAGGCTTCTCAGGATCGTAGTGCGTCAATACGTCGGCCGATGCCAATTTCTGCTTCAGAGCCTGGAAGCGCTGCTCGTGCAGTGGCAGCCACTTCCACTCGGCGTCCTTCTTGAGCAGCTGGTAGAGCGGGGCGGCGGTGTCGGCCAAGCCCTGGATGAACTTGGCGAAGTATTGCACTCCACCAAGGAAGGAGTGGAGCATCGACACATCGCTCGGGCTGGGCGCGTCGAGGATCGTCTTCGATTTTTCGTCGCCAGGCCGGATCCCGTCCTTGTCGATGATGTGGCCGAGATACACCACTCGCTCCTTGAGGAAGTCGCACTTTTCGAGTCGGATGCGGAACCCAACTCGCGAATGCAACGGAAGACGCTCTCTAGTCAGTTGAGGCACTCCTCCTTGCTCTTGCCGCTGACCAGCAGATCGTCTAGATAGCAAGCGACCCCGGGTAGACCTTGGACGAGCGTGTCCATGACTTGTTGGAAGATGGCCGGGGCACTGCTGACGCCGAAGGGCAGCCTCTTGTAGTGGTAGAGGCCGAGATGCGTGTTGATGGTCAGGCACTCCCAAGGGGGGGAGGCAAAAAAAAAAAAAAAACCGAAAAAAAAAAAAACAACAAGCCCCCAGCTCCAAAACAAAATTAAAAAAACCACACACAACACCAAACACCAATCTATAAACCCCCCCAACAACCAAAAAAAAAAAAACACACCCACCCAACAACACACAAAAAAAAAAACAAAAAAAACACAACAACACACACCAACACACAAACCAACCCCACAACACCCCCCCACCCCCCCCCCCTGAGAGTCTGGCTCGACGGGCACCTGCAGGTAGGCGTCGCTGAAGTCGAGCTTGCAGAAGCACCCGCCTCCTCGAAGCGAGTCGAACAACTCGTCCGGTCTCAGCAGAGGGTACTTGTCGACGTCGATCTGGGGGTTGATCGTAGTTTTGTAGTCCCCGCAGATGCAAACAGCGCCGTTCTTTTTCTCGGGAGCGACTATCGGAGTTGCCCAGCGCGAATGGGAGACCTTCTCGAGGACGCTTATGTCCATAAGTCATTGCAGCTCGTTGGACACCTTCTGACGCTTGGCGTACGCCACAGGACGTGCCTTCTAGAAACGCGGCGCAGCGTCTGGGAGCAGCTGAAGTCTGGCGTTTAGCTTGGTGCAGCAGCCAAGGCCCGCCTGGAAGAGGTCGCTGTACTCGCCGCACATCGACTTGAGCCGATCCTCCTCCACGGCGCAGGCGACAGCTGCCACGCTGGCCCAGTCGAGCTTGAGCGCCTCGAGCCAGCGGCGACCTAGCAGGTTCTGCTTGCAGCCTCTACTGATGAGCGCCGGCAGTTGGTGCAGCTGGCCGCAAGACGGGTCTTCCACGCTGACGTTGAGCTGCCCCAGCATGTCGATCTTGTGGCCCGAGTGGCTGTAGAGCTGGGTCGTTGACACCTGCAGTCGAGGCTCTCCCAGCCGGCGCCAGCTCTCCTCGCTGATGAAGGTGTGGGCCGATCCGGTGTCAGTAGTAACAGCCCCCCCTCCGGCAGCAGCAGGTTACGGTAAGTATATTTTTTCATTTTTTCTCGGGCATACGGTAGCCGCTTTCATTTAGGTGAGCCGAGGGGCCTCCCCTTACCCTGGTGAGGTGGGGGAGGGTGCTGTTGGGCGGCCGCCAGTGGCGGCCATCCCAACAGTAACCGCCGCGGCTGCGCTGCGCCAGCAGCCGTCTCGCTGCGCCCGCAGCTGTCTCACTGTTTTTCTATAACCGTTTTCGCGGGCAAAATTTTGGGGACTACGGTACTTCAAAATACAAAATTTTCCGTGCAAATTGCAGTGTCCTGGTGGTCCCAAGGCATTGCACTGTATGGCGCAGCCATACAGAGGTCGTCGCGCCACTGCTACTCCAGTCTTCTCGGCCGCAGCAGCGTCAGCACCCAATTTTCCGCAAGCTACAGTATGTTCCATTGCCTTGGAGTTGGGCAACAACGTTTAGCCGACTTCCGATCGCGCTTTGTCGCGTTTTCTCGCGAGTTCGTTGTTCAGGGCCGCGCCGAGGCCTTGAGCGCCTGCTTGGACGTGGTCGACGCCGCCGTCAAGGAGTTCGACCAGAGCACGTCGTCACAGTAAGTCTGCGCTTGCGTCGTCAACTCGCTGCGAGTTTCAGAGGTCAAAGAATGGGCCACCGTGTGCTGTAGTTGGTGGCGATCGAATGGCGGTGCTCGGTCGTCCTTTGCGGCTTGAGTGAGTCGGCTCTTCTCGTCTGGACGCCGATCAAGCTGCCAATGAGCTTCTGCATCGCATCCCCATTCGTCGCCAACCGTCTCAGTGAGTGCGTGCGTTCGTGTGTGAGTGCTGGCGCTTTTGCTATGCAGAGCCAGTTGTGTCTCAGGTTTTGAAAGGATCGGGCGCTGGTTCGAGTCTCTTCCCCACGTCTGGGCGGCGCTCTAGCTGACAATCCGCTTTTGCGACGCGCCCCCAGTTGTCGGCAACCATCTCAGTGAGTGTGTCTGTGTGTCAGCAGTGCTGGCACTTTTGCTCGTCTGAGCCATTTATGTTGCAGGTTTCGCGTCGCTCGTCCTTTGGACGTTGGCTCAAGTGAGTCGGCTCTTCTCCCCCGTCAGGAGGCCATTCTAAGTGCCGAAGCAGCGTCGCCTCCCTGTCGTCACCATCAGCAACCATCCGTGAGTGTGTATGTGCATGTCTGTGTGTTGGTGCGGGCGCATTTGCGAGTGTTGTGGTTGCTGTCACTAGCCGATCCAGAAGGGGGTGGGGGATGGCCCCTTCCAGTCAGGTAGGCTAGGCTAGGGAGGGGGAGAGGAAGGACGAGCACAGGGGCAAAGTGGGCATTCCATGGATTAAGGCGCACAAAAGCGTTTCGCCTGTAGTGCTGTGGTTGTATTGCGCTATTGTGTGTTGAGCAAACGATGCAAATGCCGATGCCAGGCCTTAGGATAGACTTGCAATGAAAGAACTCCCCCCTATGTCAGATTATCCTGGATCCACTAGTGACCTCGATGTTGGATTGCTGTTGCAGGTTTCAAAGCGCCCCAGCCATCAAGAGCCTATGCATCGACGGCCCACACCAGGTTGTTTGCCTTGTTGTGCTTGCTGGTGTGGATCGGCCCCATCCATCGTTGCAGCCTCGTCAGAGTCGGCAGCTCTCTTCCCCACATCGGCACCAGCCATCCAGAACCACCCCCTGAACGATCAGACACAGCTGTGATTCTGATGTGATCGCGGGTGCCGGGTGGGGTCGTGTTGGTGAACTGTTGCTGTCTCTGACAATGGCTGTGATGCGACTGTTGGCTCTTGCTGCCCCGGGAGGAAATCTGGGGACCCGCCCCGGGGGAGTGGAGGGCCGCCCCCCTTCCCCTCCACTTGGTGAGTTGGGCGACAAAGTGCAGGGCGGCAGGCCAGAGGCTGCCCACCCTGCAGTGGGCGTCTCCGTCCTCAGCCAAGGCTTATGCTAACACAACTGTAGTTGAAGTCGTAGTGATCGTGGTGTGTGTGTGTGGTGTGTGCATGTTGGGTGTTGAAACAAGTTACCGTAGTGATATCAAGGTGTTTGGGTGTGTGTGTGTGTGCTTGCATGCGTGAGTGTGAGGTGTGTGTGTGTGTGTGTGTGTGAGGTGTGTTGAAACTATCGTGTTGTTGTGTCTATGTGGGTGTTGGAGCACAGAAGTGAACGGTTCAACAAGTACTTTTCAATCGAGAGAAAATCAGTGCTTGCACAAGTAGGTGACAAAGAATGGATTCGGATCATGTTTCACTGCCTTGCTAGGGGGTGCTTCCTCAGACACAGTGCGCTTCATCTTGCTAGTCTGCTTGGATGGCTTGGGTGTATTCTCTGCATGCCCCTTGGCCTGCTTGGCACACTCGGGTGCTGCCTGCTTGGCTGACTGAATCCCCTTGACTTGCTTTTCAGACTCGGGTGCTGTCTGCTTGGCTGGCTGAATCCCCTTGCCTTGCTTTGCAGACTCGGGTGCTGTCTGCTTGGCTGGCTGAATCCTCTTGGCTTGCTTGGGTAGAATCTTTGTGGGTTTGCGCCCGTGCTTGACTGGCTTGATAGCTTCATTGCCTCCTGCCTTGGGCTCCACTTGCTTACGAACTTCTTTGGTTTCTGCCTTGGGTTCCAGTTCCTCTTTGCCCCCAGCCTTGAGTTCGAGCTGCGCATCTTTGCCATCAGCCTTGGGTTCTTTGGCAGGTGGCTTGGGTTGCACACTATCTTGCTGGCTATCTTCACTGGGCTCTTGGGGCGTGCCTCCATGCTGGAGGGCTTCTTCTTTGGGCTCGACTACATACCACGGAGGACCGAGAATGTCACTAACAAGGTCACCCATCCAGTCTTTCTCCATGACTGATTGATACTGACAAATGGACACTGCTTTATATAGATTTGAGTGCATGTATGACACACTTCTGACAGATGGCGAGGTCTGATGGCAGAGCCAACTCAAAGTTCTCCTCGACAAACTCTACAACATCTTGATCATTCCTGCACAGGTCATTTGCGTATGTTTGAATAACTTCTTCAGCAGGCACTCCTCGACACCGATGATGCAGCATGTATAGACAGTGTGCTCCACATGTGTCTGTTCCAGGAGATTGCACTTGTCTTTTGTTGTGCCAAGTTGGCAACTCAGACACTATGAATTTGAGCTCCACATCAACAGGTCTTCCAAATGTGTCGAACCACTCAGCACGCCCGCCTCGTGTCACATAGATTGCAATCCAGTGCTTGCCAGGCAATTGGTGTGGATCAGTGTTGATGATAACACAAGTGTTTGGACGTAGTGTTGGTACTCTGTCACATGCAAAGACACCAAGGCACACCTCAGAGATGTATTCATCAGAACTAACAGCAGACATCAACTGCTGAGTATTCATGCCGAAAAGTCATAGTAGATCTCTCTACTCTGGTTTATATACATGACGGAATCATACTCTAGGAAGCAGATCAACTTGAGGTCACTTTTCGTTGCCTTTTCAAATGTGGCATCCAATGAGACAGCACCATTCTTGATCAGCTGCAGAGACTCAGATCCATCAGCAGTGAGGTCAAAGACGAGGAATGTGTATCCTTGACCAAACGCATCATACGATATGCCATTTCCTGGACCATCCATTGGCAGGTTGAGTCCATCATACAGCATAAAGTAGGGCCTTGTGTACAACCCCCTCTCAAAGTCCATCAGCAATGGGTTCCTTGGCACAGGTACACCACCAACATGCAGCTGCATGCCAGTGAGAGAGAAGTGCTGGAAGTTGAAGGGATTCGTTTTCAACGACCCTGCATAGGCGTTCCTCGTCACCATCCCAAGTACAACACGGCGAGGCAACTGTCCATTCGAGAGTGGCATGTTGTGAATCTCCTTGCGTCCACTCTCTAGATGCTTGACAATCACTTCAGTGCGACGGATTGCATATCTTGCAGGTTCGACAGCCAGCTGCTTCTCAATAGCCATTCTCATTGATGGCATTACATCCACCTTCTTGACGTACCAGATGAGTGACTCAATTTCAACTTTGAATGTTTCATCGTCTGTAGCTTGCAGACAGAATTGTTCAGGCTGGCGGTGCAATTCGAGCAGAATGTCAACACCATTCAGCATGAGTTTATCATGACTGAATGTGTCTGTATGAAGAGCACCCATCAGCTCGACATACTTGCTGCCATTGATCAGAGCAGCACGATGCTTCCAGCCCTTGTTATCAGCTGGCTTATCAAATGCTCCAGAGGCAACATGCTTGTTGAATGCTTGTTATCAGAGGCAACAACATCACATACGTATTCACACACACACACACAACACACACACACACACCATGATCACTACGACAACTACAGTCATTAGCTTGTCAGGGCAGCACAAGGCTGAACACCCACACACGCACACCACCTCACACACACACACACACACACCACGAACCACGATCACTAGACTTCAACTACAGTTGTTAGGATAGCATAAGGCTGAACACCCACACACGCACACCTCACACGCATGCAAACACACCACGATCACTACGACTTCAACTACAGTTGTGTTAGCATAAGCCTTGGCTGAGGACGGAGGCGCCCACTGCAGGGCGGGCAGCCTCCGGCCTGCCGCCCTGCACTTTGTCGCCCAACTCACCAAGTGGAGGGGAAGGGGGGCGGCCCTCCACTCCCCCGGGGCGGGTCCCCAGATTTCCTCCCGGGGCAGCAAGAGCCAACAGTCGCATCACAGCCATTGTCAGAGACAGCAACAGTTCACCAACACGACCCCACCCGCGATCACATCAGAATCACAGCTGTGTCTGATCGTTCAGGGGGTGGTTCTGGATGGCTGGTGCCGATGTGGGGAAGAGAGCTGCCGACTCTGACGAGGCTGCAACGATGGATGGGGCCGATCCACACCAGCAAGCACAACAAGGCAAACAACCTGGTGTGGGCCGTCGATGCATAGGCTCTTGATGGCTGGGGCGCTTTGAAACCTGCAACAGCAATCCAACATCGAGGTCACTAGTGGATCCAGGATAATCTGACATAGGGGGGAGTTCTTTCATTGCAAGTCTATCCTAAGGCCTGGCATCGGCATTTGCATCGTTTGCTCAACACACAATAGCGCAATACAACCACAGCACTACAGGCGAAACGCTTTTGTGCGCCTTAATCCATGGAATGCCCACTTTGCCCCTGTGCTCGTCCTTCCTCTCCCCCTCCCTAGCCTACCTGACTGGAAGGGGCCATCCCCCACCCCCTTCTGGATCGGCTAGTGACAGCAACCACAACACTCGCAAATGCGCCCGCACCAACACACAGACATGCACATACACACTCACGGATGGTTGCTGATGGTGACGACAGGGAGGCGACGCTGCTTCGGCACTTAGAATGGCCTCCTGACGGGGGAGAAGAGCCGACTCACTTGAGCCAACGTCCAAAGGACGAGCGACGCGAAACCTGCAACATAAATGGCTCAGACGAGCAAAAGTGCCAGCACTGCTGACACACAGACACACTCACTGAGATGGTTGCCGACAACTGGGGGCGCGTCGCAAAAGCGGATTGTCAGCTAGAGCGGCGCCCAGACGTGGGGAAGAGACTCGAACCAGCGCCCGATCCTTTCAAAACCTGAGACACAACTGGCTCTGCATAGCAAAAGCGCCAGCACTCACACACGAACGCACGCACTCACTGAGACGGTTGGCGACGAATGGGGATGCGATGCAGAAGCTCATTGGCAGCTTGATCGGCGTCCAGACGAGAAGAGCCGACTCACTCAAGCCGCAAAGGACGACCGAGCACCGCCATTCGATCGTCACCAACTACAGCACACGGTGGCCCATTCTTTGACCTCTGAAACTCGCAGCGAGTTGACGACGCAAGCGCAGACTTACTGTGACGACGTGCTCTGGTCGAACTCCTTGACGGCGGCGTCGACCACGTCCAAGCAGGCGCTCAAGGCCTCGGCGCGGCCCTGAACAACGAACTCTCGAGAAAACGCGACAAAAAAAAAAAAAAGCGCGATCGGAAGTCGGCTAAACGTTGTTGCCCAACTCCAAGGCAATGGAACATACTGTAGCTTGCGGAAAATTGGGTGCTGACGCTGCTGCGGCCGAGAAGACTGGAGTAGCAGTGGCGCGACGACCTCTGTATGGCTGCGCCATACAGTGCAATGCCTTGGGACCACCAGGACACTGCAATTTGCACGGAAAATTTTGTATTTTGAAGTACCGTAGTCCCCAAAATTTTGCCCGCGAAAACGGTTATAGAAAAACAGTGAGACGGCTGCGGGCGCAGCGAGACGGCTGCTGGCGCAGCGCAGTCGCGGCGGTTACTGTTGGGATGGCCGCCACTGGCGGCCGCCCAACAGCACCCTCCCCCACCTCACCAGGGTAAGGGGAGGCCCCTCGGCTCACCTAAATGAAAGCGGCTACCGTATGCCCGAGAAAAAATGAAAAAATATACTTACCGTAACCTGCTGCTGCCGGAGGGGGGGGGGGGCTGTTACTACTGGTGTCCAAGATGAAGCTGCACGGCTTTCCCAAAACGCTGACGTTGCATTTGTACGCCTTGGACGGCTTGCCCGTCACCGTGAAGCAGCCGCCGACCACGTCGTCGCCAGGCACGGCGGTAGGCAGTCGATCCGGCTTCGCTGACACCACATTCGTCTGACGGCCGCCTGTATCGCCGTGCTTCTTGCGGCACGCTCTCTCGATGTGGCCTTTCCTCTTGCAGAATCGGCACTCGACGTCCTTGGGCAGGCGGCACTCAGAGCGTCGGTGCGGACCACCACAGCTGAAGCACGCCAGCCTGGCCGAAGATTGCTGCTGTCGACCCAACTGTGGCGCTGCTTTTCTCAGCTGGTCTCGCGGTGGGCGGCCTCTGCTGACGGCTCGGACCTCATCCGGAGGTTCTGTCCTCAGCTCCTCGGCACCTTTCGAAGCCGTCTTGACGCTGCAGACGACGTCGACGGCCTTTTGCAGGGTCAGGGTCAGGTCAGGGTCAGTGCAGGGTCAGGACGCGTTCCCCTCGGATAGGAGCTTCTGCTGCAGCGCCTTGCTCCACAGGCCACTGACGAGACGATCACGCACCATCTCGTCCAGCATGGCGCCGAAGTTGCAGTGGTTCGCCATGCGCCGCACCTCCGCTATGTAGTTGCCGGCCGATTCGCCTTGCTGCTGAGCGCGCCGGTAGAACTCGCAGCGTTCCAAGATCACTGGCCTTGACGGTTGGAAGTGCTCGCCCAGCTTCGTCAGCAGCTCCTGGTACGTCTTGTCCCTGGGCTCGGCTGGGGCGACGAGGCTTTCTAGCCGACGGAAGATCGCTGGCGCGATCGTGGTCAGCAGCAGTGCTTTCTTCTGCACCTCCTCTGTGGTACGGTGAGATACTGCTCGAAGCGGCTCGCGAACGTCTGGAATTCTTCGGTCGACGGCTCGAACCCGCGGAACGCCATGTTGTGCGCATGGCTGGGCGCAGCGGTCGACGGCATACTGGCAGAGCTCGCGGAACTTGACTCGGACGCGGCGGTAGAGACGCTGTCGCCCTCCAGTGCTCGTAGCTTGGGTCTTTTTGGCTACAGCACAGTACACCCTTCGAAAGGGAAAGACCCGTGCCGCTCCGCCTGAAGCTTGCTTGTGCAGGTCCAGCCGCTGCTCCGCTTCGCCACTGTCGTAGTCAGAGGTTCTTTACTAATACTCTCTTTCTGCTACTCTGACGGTACGTAACAGTCTACGTCTTCATCAATGGTTTCACGGTATCACGGACACGGTCATGCGTCGGTGGGATGCCACAGCCATCTATGTACTAGTGACCATTGCCTCCTAGTTTGAGGAGAACTGGGGAACCTTGTCCCAGTATCGCATAGACATGAGGTGTATTGCTGTAAGCGAGATGTTGTGTTGGTCGTTGGTTGCCTCGCGAGTCGGCAAGGCCCCTCGCTGTACCTAGACGCATGCACCTGCAAGGTTCAGCTGTTTTTTGCGCGAGCGATTCAGCTGTGTACGTCACGTCGTGGGTGTGCCCCGAAAGCGCTGGAGGCAGAACGGCGCCGCTGACGATGAAGGGATCGACGGCCGTGGTAGGACTGTCACTTCGGAGCGCGTGGGTTCAGGCGACGTTTCTGTCTGTCGCGCAACGCCAGCGCCGAGCGCCGCAACTACACGGCGCCCCTGCCCGCATGCTCAGCAGCGACCGCCGCGCTGTCGACTGTCACCTCCATCGTCACCGCCGTCGTCGGCGACGGCGTCGTCGCAGTGCGAAACGCGCCGACTCTGCTGCCGCCGACGTCAACAAGAAGGCGGCCTGCACACTGCGCGGGGCTGCGCCGATGCTGTCGCCGTTGACTACAACGACAACGACGGGCAGCGATGGCCTCGGCGCAGCTCAGAGTCGTACTTGCGTGGCGCGAAGAAGACAGCGGTGTGAACATCGGGTGTGCAAGGACGCAGTTCACACAAATCGCGAAGACGTTGGCGTGTCTCACGACCGCTTTCGTCACTGATTTGATTAGCGCCCCCGATCGGTGCACGGCGCCTGTGCGGCGGTGTCGGATTGCCCAGACTGTCAATCAACGATCCCGACAACTGTAGGCCATGTGTGCAAGGATGTGTGCAATATTGCAAGGAAGAGAGCTTGGCAAACTCCAGCAGAAGCCGATCTCTCGCTTCGACCGCATTGGAGAATGTTGAGACTTGAGAGGCAAACGCAGCTCCACATGTGGGCATGCATAAGTAATAATAAGTAAAGCAAATAAAGTAATACATGCATAAGTAATGCAACGTGTTTGATTATTTGTATTGAAAACTGTTAAGAAATCGGCTCGTCGTAGCCTACAGAGGCTCAACGTAAGTAAGCTTCTTGTACAACAAATTAAAAAAAAAAAACAAATAGGTACAATGAAGCAAATACAGGAGTTTTTATTCTCGTTGCTTCGGCCGAGCACCTCCAGTCAGTTCAAAGTTTAAAGAAATCGTAGATCAACAGCGGCCTATATTAAAACGTATTACAAGTACATGTAGGTACGTAGTTATGTAGGTATATAATTGATGATCTATTCAAATTCTGTGTATAGAGTTTTGACCAATACAGTATATGTAGTACCGGTAAGTTTATTTACACTTACTATACTATATTTACACAAGTAACGTCAGAGTGGGTCGATTGGCTGTTAGGAGATGAACTCTGCGCTCGTATAAGGTGTGTAGTTTGTGCTCGTTGTGGATGACGCGCCAATCGGGGAGCTGTACAGGTTCACGTAGCTGACAGGTGGGTCTCTCACAAGCCACGCTCCCTTGCGGACGAACACGTTTGCGAACGAGCACACAACTCGCGTCCCTACGAGACGAGAGTGGACGAGTTCTCAGGAACAGCTGGGGTTGGTTGAGGGGCGCATCTGTCAGGCAAACTTGCAGACGGCTTCGTTGCCGTTGACGGTGGCGATGCTGGTGGTGCAGGTGGCGGCGTCCGTGAGCACTGCGCAGTCGAGCACGCCTGCGTACTCGAGACACTCTGGCGTGCCCGTCGCCTGCAGGCCGCCCGTCGCAGCCGTGCAGTCGGCCGTGTTCTTCCAGCCCGTCGCCGTGCCCGAACACGTGCCTAAAAGGATCGGCCAGCGCTCCGGGCCACGCTTTCTCCAGTGTCAAGACTATGGAAGCCGCTGATACGTTGTGTCGGAGCTGCAGGAACGTCGTGTTATTCCCCAGGGGTAATTTAGGGAGTGCTAAGTTCTAGAGTATTTATTCTAGGGGTGCCATGTATAATTTAAGGGGAGAGGCTTGTCATTCGGAAGAATCAATGTGAGTGTAGCTTTGCGGCCGTTGGGCTGGGCTTATAAAAAATGTCGGTATGCGTTTTTGTAGAATTTTTGCCTCTCTATTCCAAACGCCCAAGCTCTTTGGAGGCTCTTAGGAAGCAATGGGCCTCCATGGTGTAATGGCTTTCAGCGCAACACAGCAATGTGCAAACGACACGCACGACTATACAGGGAGTGGAATAGCACGCTCACTGGTTGTAGTGCCGCCGCTGCCGCAGCCGCTGACCAAGGCGGCGGCGCAGACGAGAAGAAGGCCGCAGCTCACTTGGAGGCGCATCCCGCTGCCGTGTGTGACGCCTGTCTGCCCTGACGAGTCAGCAAGTCCGCACTTTCCGCGTATGTCTGTGTGTGTCTCGGAAAAACTGCGCGTTGCAACTGACGGGTGGCACTTTAGGAGAGAGCGGCGGCGGGGGCGGGTCCGTTGGGGTCACGCCCAGCAATTAGGGCGTGGCCTAAGCGTCCGTCGCTGTCGTCGATCAGTTGAAAAGTTGCCTGGCCTTTTCACTTTCGCAGACTTTCCTGTCCAGAGAGTGCTGCGTGGGCGCTGAATAGAAGAAAAGAAAGCAACAGCGGTAAAAATGCGTTTGCTGGTGGTCTTCGGCGCGCTGCTCTCCCTCATGGCGCCTGCTGCACTGGCCTGCGGTGGCACTTCTGGTGCGTCGAAGTATTTGTCATTGATTGGAACTGTAAAGTGCCCATGATGATTTTTGAAGCGAATCTTTTAACATTGACACTCTAACGTTGACGTGTTTGCCCACCGTGCTTTTTTTAAGTACCCCCACCCTCCCCTTACAAGAGCTCACTGGGCAAATGGTAGGTTGCCGTTGAACAGTACAAATCAATATCGGAAATGGAAATACCCAAAAAGGAGTTATGCTACACATACCGGTATAGGCCATTGGCGGCGTTGCTTATATTTGGCCCTCTTAATCCGACAACAACCCAAAACGGTGTTCGGGGTCGTTACGCAAGAATAGCTAACCACATACATACATAGGGACATGTGGTCACTCCTCTCCTCAGTCGCTGCCTCAGTGGCCAAGTTGTGGCGACGCGGTGCGGCGTTGCAGGCACATGCGCGATTGCCGCGGCCGGCGGGGAGACGGCGATCATGAATGGGGCGGCAGTGGCGGCGGCAGGCACCAACTACCTGGACTGCACGAGTCTCTCGGACGCGACCGTCTGCAGCTTCACGGGCCTGCTCGTCAAGTGCTCCTCCGTGACCACGGCCACGCTCTGCCTCACCGTCGGCTGCACCTACGGCTGAGCGGCAGTGCCCCCGCACCCAGACCGACCCACTGCGCGCGCCCTACGTCCGCGCACCATAAACGTGATCTTAAGCCGCGCGTCTGCTAGTGACGAGCGAGTCGCGTTTCTGACCGCAGTTGTACCGACGGACCAGGATAAGTGCCGAATTCGACATCCGTGTGCCGGCAGATTCACGGGATATTGCCTACCATGCT
The DNA here is from genome assembly GCA_030248085.1 of Paralinhomoeus sp. GSCO2_6. NCBI lineage: Eukaryota > Metazoa > Nematoda > Chromadorea > Monhysterida > Linhomoeidae > Paralinhomoeus > Paralinhomoeus sp. GSCO2_6. The sequence goes on from JASAMY010000615.1 coordinate 29,819, forward strand.
GTGCTGTGTGAATTCACACGCACTGTATACAAGATGCCAAATGGACCGTCACGCAAACTAAAGGTCGGATGCTCATCGGTTGTACAATCAATCCGACACGTTGTGCTGCGTTGGAGGTAGTTCAGGGGACAGTAGTACAATGCTGTTTGTCCGTGTCGTCTTCTGCAGGCGCCACCCGCTCACCGATCGCTTCCAGTGTCGTGTCTGTAATAGCCATCGAGCTAGGCTGGCGTCGTCGGCGACGTCGACGCAAGCGCCAGGACAAGGACTAGTCGACGGTGGACTTTGGCTTGACACCGGCTTTCGTCGTCGTTCGAAAATCACTTGGTGCGATACATGGCCTACAGTACTCGGGATCGTTGACTGACAGCCTCGGCAATCGGACAACAGCATGGCGCTGCGCACCGAGCGGGGACGGCGACGCTAAACAAATCAGTGACGAAAGCGGTCGTGAGACACGACAACGTCTTCGCGATTTGTGTGAACTGCGTCCTTGCACACCCGATGTTCACACCGCTGTCTTCTTCGCGTTTACCCCTCTGAGCTGCGCCGAGGCCATCGCTGCCGATCGCTGTCGTTGCAGTCGACCGCGCCAGCGTCGGCGCGTCCCCCCGCAGTGTGCAGGCCGCCTTCTTGTTGACGCCGGCGGCAGCCGAGCCGGACATTTCGCAGTGCGACGACGCCGCCGCTGACGACGACGGCGACGATGGAGGTGACAGTCGACAGCGCGGCGGGCGCGGTCGCGACAAACAGAAACGTCGCCTGAACCCACGCGCTCCGAAGTGACAGTCCTACCGCGGCCGTCGATCCCCTCATCGTCAGCGGCGCCGTTCTACCTCCAGCGCTTTCGGGGCACACCCACGACGTACACAGCTGAATCTTGCGAAAAACAACTGAACGTTGCATGTGCATGCATCTACAGCGAGGGGCCTTGCCGACTCGCGGGGCAACCAAAGACCGAGATCTCGCTTACAGCAATGCTGCACACCTCATGTCTATGCGAAAGCTCTTGCATTTGACACTGAGTGTCACTGAGAAATCCCTACAGGTATTTGATACGTTAATCAGAAGCACAAACATGTGCATTTCACACACGCACGCACACGTTACCACATCAAGTTGCGAGCCAGCTGCAGAGTAGGGGGAGCAGAGTTGAGAGAGGTCCGAGGTCACTGAGTTACTAATCCTCTTGGGCAGAAGGATGCTCTCATTGCCCACGATGTAGTGCGGCTCCGGGGCTTCGGCCCCATCCGTGCCAGGTTGGCCTTCTTTCCCATTCAATTGGTTCGACAGAACTCGGAAAGTTTTCGGTCCGAATGACTGCCGCGCGCCTTCCAATGTCTTTGCGATTAACCGGGTGCGCGCGTGCGTGCGAGCGTGCGTGCGTGGCGCGTGCGTGCGTGCGTGCGTGCGTGCGTGCGTGCGTGCGTGCGTGCGTGCGCGCCCGTGCGCGCGCGCGCGCGTGCTTGAGCGAATGAGTGAGTGCGTGACCCGCATTGACAATTTCATCTGTAGCGCTCATTACTTGTTTGGTTTTGGACGAGGAAGAATCAAGTATAGGTATGCAACCTCGCGCTAGTGACGGACGGTGCGTCAAGCGGCTTGCGTTTTTTGCACAGAGCTACAGAGCTACATACACGTGCGCGCCCCGTTTGTTCGTGTCGCCTCCTGCTGTCGCCACACGAGCACCGACAACTTCCTCTCTCGTGGCCATCGAGTTCCGCTGACGCTCGCTGTGTGCCCTCGACTCACCACGCAGGCGAGGGAGGCTTCCGCCGAGTGTATCGGCGTCGACGACGACGACGATGCAAGCGAAAGGATAAGAACAAGTCGTCAGTGTAAGGATAAGAATAAGAACAAGAACAACGAGAACAAGTGGGACTTCGGCGTGAGTACTGAACGCCGTCGTTTGTCGAATCAGTGGCTGCGATGCATGGCCGTGCATGCGTGCGATGCATGCATGCATACAGTTGCCGGAATCGTTGCTTGACAGCCTGGGCAATCCGACGATTTCTTCAAAGCGCCGTGCACCGAGCGGGGACGCTAATCGAATCAGTGACAAAAGTGTGCAGGCCGCTTTCTTGTTGACGTCGGCGACAACCGAGCCGGAAGTTTCGCAGGCGACAACGCCGCCGCTGACAGCGACGGTGACAATGGAGGTGACATTCGACAGCGTGGCTGGCGTGGCGGTCGCGCCGCTGAGCACGCGGCCAGGGTCGCCGCGGCCGACGTTGCGCGACAGACAGAAACGTCGCCTGAACCCACGCGCTCCGAAGTGACAGTCCTACCGCGGCTGTCGATCCCTTCATCGTCAGCGGCGCCGTTCTGCCTCCAGCGCACACAGACGGTGGCGTAAACAGCAGAGCCTCGCGAAAACAACTGCCCTTGCATGTGCGTCTGCATCAGTTAGTGAAGGGGTCTTCCCAACTCACAAGGCAACAAGAGACCAGCATCTCACTTACATCAGCGCTTTATACGGTATGTACCTCGTTGCTCATACATAGGTATCTCATTTGCGATAGCGGCTGCTTTCAGCACTGAGGAGACACATATAGTAGGTGCATACCTACATACCCTTACGCTCTCTTGGCTATGAGCTGTGCGGCTAAGCAAACGCTATTGAGACCTCTTTGCCACCGTGAATGTGCGAGAGCTGGTCCGAAGGCCAACGTTTGGCGCGTCGGTTGGGAGGATGACGTCACTGGTGTTGTTGTTGGTGTAGTTTGGGGCCACTTCTTTGATCACGGGGCCAGACGGCCAGTGCAGCGGCAGAACTGGGCGGGAGTACAGGGAAGGGGCCGCCCCCGCCGCGCCCCCCCCCCCCCCCCCCGGGCCCGGCCGCCGGCCCCCCCCCGCGGCCCGGCCCGCGCCCCCGGGGGGGCGGGGCCCGGCCCCCCGCCCCCCTCTGCACCGTATTAGCACTTTGTTCTATGACGCGCGTCTTTCGCGCTCAGGGCAAGGCCGAAAAAACTCGATTCTGGGGTGGTGTTCCTTCCGTTGAGTAGAATCACGCCAATTGGCATACCAGTAAATTGTACACTGTAGTGACTGTACTTATTTCGTGTTGCGGGCCGGGCCGGGCCGGGCCTGCGATATTGAGCAGGTGGACGGGCCGGGCCGGGCCGGGCCTGGATTTTGAGGGTGCGGGCCGGGCCGGGACGGGCCGGACTATCTGGCGGGCCGGGCCGGGCCGAGATGTGCAGGCCCGTGCTCATCCCTAGTGAGTACTGCAGACAGCCCAGAGTGGGGCCCGCCCCCAGAGACAGTCGCCTTTCTTGCGTCCATTTTGGGCGCTGTAACAGAAAATGTTCACTATCTTCCTCCGCGCCAGATGTACAGTGTGTACAGGTAGGGGAGACAGACAGCCCGCCGGGGTTCGCCGGGATTAGGTGTCGGGATTCGGGAAAGGGTGGCCTGTGGGAAGGGGGCCCTATTGAGGCGCAAGCGGTGGAGGGCGGTCTCGTCAGCGCGAGAGAGGGTACATACTGTAGTATCGGCAGGGAGGGGCAAGCCATGTGTCAATGCCAGTGGAAAGACCCGGCGTCTGTGTGCCGCTTGTAGTAGGCCGCGGCACGAGGCTCGCGAGCCTGCATTAGGCGGCCCAGAACGTCAGGCGTCGCCACGCTGTCGTTCACGCAGCTCGTCGCAGCTCTTCGAGGAGTTGCCTCGCGACCGTTCGCCAATCCGGTTGGAGTCCTTCCGACGCCTTGAGTCGTGCCGGTGTCGTATCAATATGGGTTTGCCTGCAAAATGGGTTTCACAAACCCATATTAAGGAAAAATTTGCAGGCGGCTGCAAAAAAAGGTGAATATGTGACGCTCTTTTGTTGGAGCCCAGTTTGAAAAAGAGGGGTATCAATTAAGGCATGCCTCATTTATGTATAGCCACTTATGCTTTGCAGCTGATCAACTTCAGTTTGAACAAACCGTGTATAAAAACCGAACCAAACGCAACAACACGTCACATATTCGGCATTTTTTGTGTTCGCGTGCATGAGAAAGGAGCAGTGGCAATTATAGGACCTAACTGGACTGGAACACCCTGCATTCACATATGCCGCACGACTAAACGCCACGTGGTTGTGAGACAGGCAGGAAGGACCCCAGGGTCTTGCACATGGACCACTATGCAGATGTACGCATGTACGCACGCACGCACGCACGCACGCACGCACGCACGCACGTACGCACGCAAACACGTTGTATAGGAGAGGAGCAGAGCGTTATTGGGTGAAATGCCAAAAAGGGAATGACGAATGGAGCCAGTACCGTATGCATACCTACACATCACTAACTGAACTGTAGTGGCAATCCACATGTCACGAATGCTAGCCAGGTGCCGATTATTTATGTAGGAACTTTGGCTGTGCCAGGTCAATGGTAAAGGATTGCTGTTGCGTTTTGGGTGAGTGAGATGGCTCACACAAAAAAGTGCCGAATATGTGACGTGTTGCTGCGTTTGGTTCGGTTTTTATACACGGTTTGTTCAAACTGAAGTTGATCAGCTGCAAAGCATAAGTGGCTATACATAAATGAGACATGCCTTAATTGATACCCCTCTTTTTCAAACTGGGCTCCAACAAAAGAGCGTCACATATTCACCTTTTTTTGCAGCCGCCTGCAAATTTTTCCTTAACTAGCTGCTTCAACTCAGGACTCCTGCTTGCAAAGTGCTCCAAAATGGTTCAATATCAATATTTTCATGTTCTCAGTGATGACTCATCATCAATACAATGTGTCATAAAATCGTGCTGCGAATGCTCAGTTGAAAAGCAATGACGAATCTGTAAAGTGCTGCAGCAAAAAGCCAAAGAAAGTCAACCAATGCAACCAATGCACTTCTGCAATACAGAAAAACGTTCCACCTTTTTTTGGTGTAACTCTTTATTCAGGAATTACATACTGGTATCCTTCAATTGTACTAATTGGGGCAAAACGCAATTGTTGGGACCGCGTCCACTGCATCCAAAAATGTGAAGCCTAAGCCTAAGTGAAGCCTAAGCCTAAGCAAAGCCTAAGTGAAGCCTAAGCCTGAGCATAAACATATGCCTAAGCATAAGCTTGGACTAAGCCTAAGCAAAGCCTAAAATTATGAAAATGTTCATCAGATGCAGTGGACACAGTGGACGCTGATGCAACAACTGTTTGTAGCCCAAATTGGGCACTATACCATCTTGAGCAGACACACCATAACCCTTAATTAACCACCTTGGGGCTAATTTTTCAAATTGGCCTATAGGAGGCAGCTACATTGTAATTGTACTGGGCTAATTATGGCAGGTCCTAATAATTGGTTTTACTTTGGAAATAGCTTACTATTTGCTTGAATTATGAGGTTATTTTCTTGATCAGCATGGTTCCTTACACTTGCCCAATCCATCCAGCACAATGCATATCATATCAATCATATCAATAAGGGGGACCCTTTTTGGGTGTCACCGAATGTCAGAATCCTGGGTGTCACCAGAGCCTAAAAGCAGGAGCCTAAGCCTAAGCAAAGATTTAGCCTAAGCGAAGCCAAAGCGAAGCCTAAGTGAAACCTAAGCAAAGCCTAAGCAAAAGCCTAAGCCTAAGCAAAGCCTAAAACTAAGAAAACAGGAATGTGCAATTTGTGCCACATGCTCACGGATTATGCAACCTTTCTCAAATTCAGCCCCTAAATAATGGTGAAATGTTCCAAGCAAGCTACACACAAAATTTCAGCTCAATCCATCCAGTGCAACTAACCCTCTGGACTGTATTGCAGACAAACAGACAAAGTGCTTTGGCAATACAAGTTTTTATTGCATTAACACCTGTAAGATAAAACAAAAAAAAAGATAATAAAAAAGTAAGAAGTTTTCTTCATAACACAAACACATGCAAAACAAAAAAAAGTAATAAACAAAACAGTTGCAATTTTCTGTGGGAGAGGTTTGATCCCAGGACCTCCAGCGTAGTAACCACTACACCATAAGCACTACACCACTGATCTGTGCTGAACTGGTTTCTAAACACGTCTGATAAGTCAGAAAGTGCAACTCTCTGTGCTGCATCGCACACAGAAACTAACAACACACAGAAACTAACACAGAAATAATGAATCTACTGTAGAAGAAGATCCTACTGTATCTTTGGATTACTGTAGCAGATTGGAAAATGAATAGCTGATTTGTGACCAGCATTGTCAATTACATATTCTCATGCTGTTTTGCACCCCCAATTTGCAACATTAACCATTCAAAAACTGCATATTCAATGAGCTGTGTCTTTGTATTATGGTACCACATTGGAAAATGGATGTGATATTCTTGATCAGCATGGTTGATTAGATATGTCTGAAGCAGTAGAAAAAGATACCACTGTATCCTTGGATTACTGTAGCAGATTGGAAAACGAATGGCTGATTCATGATCAGCATGGTGGATTACATATGTTCATGCTATTTTCACCCTCAACTGGCAACATAAACAATTTGCAATTTGCATATTCAATGTGTCATATCTTGTGATTATGGTAGTGCACTGGAAAATGGATGTGAGATTTGTGGTCAGTGTGGCCTAATTTTTTACTGCATTTTACATTTTTATGTGGTTACTGCATGAAAATTGGACACAAAAATTGTGCACTATAATAGCAATCACATAAACATGCTGCACACAAGTTTCAGCTCAACAGCTGCTGCCACGATTGAGAAAAGACAGATTGAGGAATGTCTCCTATGGTATACTGCAGTGGATACTGTATTTAAATTAAATTTTAATAGTGCACTATAATTGCAATCACATGGACATGCAGCACATCAAGTTTCAGCTCAAAAGCTGCTGCCATGATTGAGAAGTAGATACTGTATGCAAATTCAATTTTAATGGTGCACTATAATAGCAATCACTTGGACATGCAGCACATCAAGTTTCAGCTCAACAGCTGCTGCCATGATTGAGAAATAGCAGATTGAGGAATGTCTCTGATGGTATACTGTAGTGCATACTGTATGCAAATTAATTTTAATAGTGCACTATAATAGCAATCACATGGACATGCTGCACACCAAGTTTCAGCTCAACAGATGCTGCCATGATTGAGAAATAGCAGATTGAGGAATGTCTCTGATGGTATACTGTTGTGGATACTGTATGCAAATTAAATTTTAGTAGTGCACTATAATAGCAATCACTTGGACATGCTGCACCCCAAGTTTCAGCTCAACAGCTACTGCCATGATTGAGAAATGGCAGATTGAGGAATGTCTCTGATGGTATGCTGTAGTGGATACTGTATGCAAATCATATTTTAATTGTGCACTGTAATAGCAATCACATGGACATGCTGCACAGCAAGTTTCAACTCAACACCTGCTTCTTGGAATGAGAAATGGCAGCAATGGTATATGGTAATGGATACTGTATGCAAATTTGATTTGGGCAGTGCACCATGATAGCAAACATGTGGACATGCTGCACACAAAATTTCAGCTCAATCCATCCAACACAACTCTCTGTGCTGCATTGTTGCAAAGCTCCAATGATGGGAGCCATTGGTTATGGTGTGGCGCAAATTCAAAATATGTTTTGCTATTTTTAAAATTTTGGCTATTTTTCAGCTATCACAAGCAACACCCAAAGCTATATCAAAAGTAATGAACTGAATCCATCCAGCACAACTCTCACAATCACGTTGCAGACACACGATGTGCTTTTATAACAACAACAGGCAACACCCGATGCTGTAGCAAAAACAATCAACTCAATCCAAGCAGCACAACGCTTGGGGTCGCGTTGCACACAGACAGACATTGTGCTTTAGTAATATAGATACAGTGTATTTTCGTAAGACAAACATCGATGCGTAAAACCTATACAGGCACACGCACGCACGCACGCACGCACGCAGGCACGCACGCACACATGCATGCATGTACGCACGCACGCATGCACGACATATGTACCATGTATGACATATGTAGCATGTTCGGTAGAATCCCTCGAGTGCAGTAGGAGACACTCATCATACAGAATGTGAGCATGTGGATTGAAAATAGGTACGCATGTATTTTTTTTGGTTGACCAAAGCTGTGCACAACTAATTGTCATGCAAATGATACAAAGCAGGATGACCAATCAGCAAATGGCACAGCATGCAGAGAAACTACAAACAGAAGCCACTGCGGATAATTATGTGCGTGTGTGTGCGTGCGTGCGTGCGTGCACTTCTGCAGCGCCCTATTGGTTCATCGGAGTGTAGTGGTGTAAAGAATCAAAATGATCTACGCGTGGAGGCGGTCAACTTTTGTGTTTTAGCCAAAGTGATCTGAGCTACCGATATCGATATTTATCGATTATCTCGGAAGTGAAAATATTTTGGTGCGTCGGAGCGTGTTGACTGCAAGGAATGAAATATTCTAAATCGAAGGGCCGTCAACTTTATTATTGGTGTTTAGGCCATCCGACCTAACCACAAAGAGATATCGCCATTTCCCGCTATCGGTATAGTGGGGGCTGGCATTTTGGTGCGTTCAACTTGGTCCAATTGTTGAAAGTAACACAAGTCAGGTCACGACAACCAACTTTCTCCTTTACAGCGAAGCGCTGCGACGCACCGTTAGAGCGCCTATAGGGCACAAAATTTTGGCCCAAATGTCAAAGGAAAAAATCGATAATTGGATAAAATGGGCAGTTTCTCGACATTGGTACAACCGAGACGGAAATCCTTTGGAGGAAGAATTTTGTGATCATCGGTCGCTTACACACGCTGAGTTTCATCCCGATTACCCGCGCCACTCACGAGTGGTGCTCCAAAAACTGTGTGGAGAACACGAAAAAAAAAGACACTAATCGGAGACATTTTTGGACATTTCCCCTTAACGCGCAATAATTCCGAAACGCGCTGTGGTACGTACGGTCCCCTGATGAATGCGCTTCTTTTGAGCCATAACGCCCCGAAATCCGTTCAGGCAATGAACAGTTATAGGCGATCGCAAATTCAAATATCCGCATTGAGAAGTCGTCACATATTATGTTGTTGTTGTTGGATTTGGGGCGACGCTAGGAGGCCGTCAATGGCCCATGTAGCCTACCCATCTCCATGACGCCTTCCCGTCTACAGCCGTATAATTAGCGGAAGACTTTCGGAAGAGCGCCATCTGTAATCTAGGGCAGCGATGGCACGAGAAAATCCATGGAAAGGGAAGTCCTCGATCTAGTGGCGCCATCAAGAATCGAACCCAGGACCTTGCGCGCAAGAGGCCGGTTTTTTGCCACTAGGCCATGCCGCTGCCCGCCGTCACATATTAGGGTTGTACGCTGACGCGTACACCCTGATTGTTGCAAAATGGGTTTGTGAAACCCATTTTGCAGGCTCAAAGACGTGCAAAATGGGTTTGCATGACTGCAAAATGGGTTTGCGCTCTGTTGCTTGCTGAAGGAGTGTGCTTCTCGCTACAAATTGGTCTGTAACCATGTTTTGGTAATCCCGTTGCACAGAGTTGGCAGTTCGTTGCCAGCTTAGCGTCTCTGGCGATTTCGGTCCGCAAACTTTCACGACGTCGGCGCAAACAATACAGACGAATGTCAAAGCCGATGAATCTGGTAAATCAAAAGTGAAAGTAAAAGTACAATAAGTTTTGAGTAGATCCGAATACTGCGACGTTTAAACGCAATTGGCATTGCATTGACTAACGCTGAAGCGTCAGGCATTGCTCGATGAGTGTGAGGTTTGAGTGTGATTGTGAAGAAGTCTACGTTTGCGCAGCAGCGTAATGTAGGATTTTTTCAAAGGAGGGGCGAATACCTACAAGATTCTTTTAAATCCACTGAATGTTGAACGACTCTTGCACACTTGATGGACCCACTTAAAATTTTGAACAGGATACATCTATGAAAACAAAATTTTCAAGTTTGGCCGTAATGCGAATCGCGCGCACTCGTGGAAGTCACTATTGCGATAATGTAGTGTTGGCAACGACACTACAGTGATCCCAAGCACGATGAGCGGAAGTGACACGCGAGCGAACGGAGCTATTTAATGTGACACTGTCGACTTGGAAAATAGAGTATATTAGTAGTGACTAATTTAACAGAAAAGATAGTTAGTACACTACAAGTGGCGTGACCTTGAAGAGGAGGACGACACGCGGAGAAATGGCGACTGCGAGCGAGTCGGATCTGACGACGATGCCGACCTTGATGGCGCGCATGCCCGTCCCGTCCGTCGACAAGTGGCTACCGCACCCCGGGGAGCCGTTGTGCGCCTTCAAGCAGTGGCTGAAGCTGTTCAAGCGCTTCACCATGCTCACGGACGCGAACCGCCCAGCGGATCAGAAGCTCACGGCGGCTCAGAAGAACACGCTCCTCTACATGCTGCTCGGGACCGAGGGCGCGCGCCAGTTCGACACGAACCCCGCCGCCGAGGAGATCGACAGCATGGGCCACGAGGACTTTGTCGCCGCCGTCAGCGCTCAGTTCGCCTCACCCATCAGCCCGGCAGCCGCCTGCTACGACTTCTACAAGCGAGACCAGGCGCCGCACGAGTCTGCCGACGAGTACCTCTGCGCCCTCCGCACCATCGCCGTGGATTGTGGCTTCGGCAGTCAGCTCGACTACCAGCTAGCCATCCGGCTCATCTGCGGTTGCGCGAGCAAGGACACGCAGACGCGGCTGCTCACGCTGAAGAAGGTCGACATGAAGGCAGTGCTGGCAACGATGCAGGCTGAAGAGCGCGCGCGGACAGAAGCGGACGCGATGTCGAGACGACATGCGCAGGTCCAAGCGCTGAAGCAGGCGCCAGCTGCGCAGCCGTGTGAAGCGAAGTGCCGAAGCTGCGGCCTGGCGGGACATCGGAGCTACAGCGCCAGCTGCCCGGCCAAGGACAAGACTTGCAACCGCTGCAAGCAGAGAGGCCACTACGCGCGTTGCTGCAGAGAAAGCAGGCAACAGCCGGAGCAGCGCCAGCAGCGACTGCAGGAGAAGGACGACGAGGCGATCCTGTCAGTGCGCGAGGCTGGTGGCAAGATGCTCGTCAAGACCATCTCCATCTGGGACGGCAGCGAGTTCCGTCGCGTCAAGTTGGAGATGGACACCGGCGCTGGGTGCTCGACGATGACGCAGGCAGTGCGCGACCGGCTATTCCCCGACTTGCCCATGCGAGAGTTGGACAAGCGTCTTGTCAACTTCGATGGAACGGAAGTCGCGGGAGTTCTCGGCACCATCACGACCAGCGTCAGAGTGGAGGGCAAGAGCCACGAGGACCACTTCTACGTCGTCGCCGATAGCTGCTCGTCAGTGCTGGGCCGCAACTTCTTGTGTCCCCTGGGAGTGAAGCTGCAGCTCGCTGCGCCAGGGACCGACAGAAAGGCGACAGCGACGGACGCCGCGGAAGGCGACTGCACCAGCGTGCGCGCTACGACTAGCAGTCGCATGACCAGCACTCGCCAGATGACCGCCGAGCTGTCGACGCCGGCACCGACCAAGGAGACGCCAGCGACGGAGCGCAGCAATGACGACAAGGACGAGTGGACGCCGTCGACTGCACGAATGACGGAGACGGCTGAGCTGAGGACGCCAGCGCCCTGCCACACTACCTCGAAGACGACCGCCGAGCTGTCGACGCCGCCATCGACCCAGAAGACGACCGCCGGCAGCCTACAGCAGCCGCCCGTCTTCAGCTAGAAGGGGAGGGATGTAGTGTTGGCAACGACACTACAGTGATCCCAAGCACGATGAGCGGAAGTGACACGCGAGCGAACGGAGCTATTTAATGTGACACTGTCGACTTGGAAAATAGAGTATATTAGTAGTGACTAATTTAAAGGGGTGTGCCCACTCCCAAAAAGTTTTGCTCATACTTTGCATGCAAGTTGGTTGGCCCAATTGTAGAACACATGCCAGGTCTCGCTGCGCTGCGCTCTCATTTCTCTAATTAATTAATTAAAAAATCAAGGAATCATAATGACAATTCAAATGTAGAAACAACCGTACATTCGGTCGGGCAAACACGTGGGTCTCAAGCGGAACACAGTACTCGCGAAAAAGAATCACGAACGAGGCGTTGGTGAGCGGCATTTTATTCGAAGTTTACTGTTTACCCACGCTGAGTGTTTGATTTTTGAAAACCCGACTGGACATCCTCGCCCTTTTTTGTTAAAATTCGCCAAAAGTTGCCGAGAATTGCTGGTGCCGCGGCGGCTTCGGCACACTGCTCGTCGCATGGGAACGAAACACGCGAATCCTCGGTCGGTTGACGCACTTGTTTGATAAACCGTTAGCTAAAATGTTGTTTTTGCAGCATTAGCTGAGGCTGAGCGACGTTCGGCGATGTCAGCACCCACTGATTCGGATTTCGACGACGACAACTGGAGCGATAACGAGGTTGCTGAAGTGATCTCCGGAGCTATACAGCCATTCCAATTTGAGCCGTCAGGCGCTGATGTCAAGAAATCTGTGGAGGACAACCCGGCAGGATTCCCATAGGGGGGCCCTAATTCAAACATCGGGGACCCTCACATAACAGGGGGGTCACAATGCAAATACTGATTTGCGCGTCTTGTATGCACTTTAGACATGATAAAAGTGCAGGTTAACTTGAATGAGTAGCTAGCTACTGGATGGTCATGATCCTCAGAACATATGTGATGTGATTTTTGGAGTGAGTGACAAAATTTTTTGATTGTCTGCTATGTGATGCGGTCAGTTAGACGAGTCAGCAAGACTACCTCTATTAGAATTGAACAGGTGGATAATAATACTGCCCGTCTGTGACTCCCAGGGATGCATAAAATATTTTTAATTTTCTTCAAATATAATTTTATTTTTTTTTCTATTAAACAAAACTTAACCCTGGTGACTGCCTACTCCCTTGCTGCACTTACGGAACGTCAGCGTTGCTGCCAAGCTTCTATTCCTCTATATTCCTCTATCGAACTGAAATCTCCCCGTCAGCCCCCCCCCCCATCTCCAATGTCGTTCCAGCATTTTCTCAAACTCAAGCAATGGGCTAGGGCACTGAGGTAGTAGCTTCAGATCATATGTAGCGTACGAAGCGTCAAGCGAAGGTACAGCATAGCGGTGCTACATAGTCAGCCATACCTGTAACTGGGTCTGGCAGAGTGGGGGGGGGGGGGGGGTTAGCTGGCCGATTTTGGGGGAGGGGGTCTCCGGAGCAAAAAGTGGGGGGGGGGGGTAGCTGGCCAGTGTTTGAGTTATAATGGTACTTATTGGTCTAAAATGGGTATAAAAAGGGTGTAAACAGTGTTATTTAGCTGTTTTATGGTCATATAACACTGAAAAGCACTGAAAAACACCAACAGTTACTCACTTTTATCGTTTTAGACATGACGAAAATCCTTTGGGAAAATTCTGGGGGGGGGGGGGTCGGGGGGGAGTTGGGGGGTGGTTGAAAAACTAGTGGGGGGCCCCCAAAGCCCCCCCAACCACCCCCCCAGTTACAGGTATGTGTCAGCATGAGTATGACCAACTCAAAAGTTCACCACCAGAGAAAGTCACTATCACTGTTCCCTGTCTACATGTTATAGAGCATGTACAAGCCGCTACATGACTCTACAAGTCGCTATTTAGGTCGCACACACCAGTATTGCAATGTGACCCCCCTGTTATGTGAGGGTCCCCGGTTTTTGAATTAGGGCCCCCCTATGGGAATCCTGCCGGACAACCCAAGGTATTCACTGTTATAAGTAATACTTTTTAGTGGACCCCCCAGTAAGGTAAAAAATTGCGGAAAAGAACGAACGAACGAAACCCCTAGAATCCCAGAATAATGAAAATCCCGTTTTTTGAGCGAAAATAGTGTGCCATGCCACAGACGGTTTTTGTACCGAAACTACTGCGCTGCAAGCAAATTTGTAGCACTTTTGATTTGACTGTTTCTGAGACACATTCTGGGCCAATTCATATATGTATGCACTCAACATCTGACCAGTCTCTTCCAGGGGGGCCTTAGCTGCATAGGTGTGAATTGGGTCAACCGTCAAAAGCCGGGGGGGGGGGAAGGAGCATAGGTGCCCCTGGAAATTGGGTCAGGGGAGGGTTACATACCCCCCCCCCCCCCGTCATGGGCACCTTTGGGGTAAGTATTCGGTTGGCTGGGGGTTTCTTGGGGTGGGTCGAGAGCTATCCCAGGTAAGATGTCCGGCATTGGAAATTGTTGGGGGGGGGTCGAAATGAAAGATTTCGCACCTAAATACCATGTAAATGTGTAATTTGGTACTTTTTGGTCCAAATGGGCCAAAATCGGCTTGAAATAGCACTTTGTAGGGGTTTTGGGTCACATTACACTGAAAATGAAACAAAAATACCCACTTTTACCCACTTTTTTCAAAATTTCAATATTTTTCAATTTCAATATAAATCGGCAAATTTTCTGGGATGGATGGTGACGGGGGGGAGTGATGGCTATAGCCAGAGGGGTGGACCCCCCCCCCCCTGAGCCCACCTACGCTCATCTGGGGTGGAGCCGTGGGGTCAAAAACCAAAATTCTTGAATTCACACAAAGCCCAAGTTTTCCGAATTACACCCCCCTCTCATAGATTATTAAATGTGTCACTTTCCCTGCGACTTTGAAATGTTCACCTAGGGCTAGAAGCTGTTTCTTCTTTCCCTGCTTTAGGCTGAACCGTCTCTTGGGCCGAGAGCTGTCGTGGTCTTGGCTTCAGGACGTCTCGTACTGTGACTGCCTGCAGTGCAGCACGGCGGATAGCATTGGCGGCTGGCAGTGGGAGACTGCTACTCCAGCGGAAGCCTTCTGCTGCACCAAGACGCTCAAGAAGCCAGAAACTGGCCAGCGGACCAAGGCCTCTGGAAGGATGGCAGCAAAACTGGCACACCTTCCAAGTGGCGTCAACTGCATCACGAGAAGTGAAGACTTTGCTCCTGTCTGCCTGACGAAAGCGGTAAATTTAGCGTGGGCGCCGCCACCAACTGGGGTGCAAGGTTGCAGTTGCAGGTCCTGGAAACATTGGGCCGTGCAACAGCTGAGAGCAATGGCAAGGATGAGCCCAACGAGTTCAACCACTGGTGAGGCGCTTTCTTGTAACTTCGCGAGTTTTGGGACGTTTGTGTGGATCTTTTAGTCATCTGCGGAACTTGGCCTACAGAGTGTAACCTACTGGGTCTATGGGATGCTAGGAAGTGGCCGGTGTCACGAAATAAGTATTCCCCCATAATAAGTATTCCCCCCGGAATACTTATTATGGTTTTGTGCCAGATTAGGTGTTCCCCCACCCGAAATAACTATTCCCCCTTTTGAAATGCGTTAACTATGTATCACAATGCCTTATATGCAGCAGAACGACATGAACAGAAAACAACAAACATGCAACAGATGACTAGCTGCCTTAATCTTAATCTTTTGTGGCTTTTTCATTCGGATTGAGTGATTGTTTGTGAACGCGTGAATGCCGATTTATAATTAGCTGTCTCAGCATCGTTCTTCCAATGGCAAGCGTAACTAATTAAAATTTAATTAATTAAAGTATATTTTGACAACACGGTACATGTATACATGTAGATCATGTCGATAGACATCATCGTTCGTTCGCATCGTTGCTACAGCGCCTATTCGCACTAGAGTGCTCCACGTGTGCAGCTGACCGCTACACAAAGTGTGTGTGTGTGGGTGAGCGATCGCGTTTGCGTCAGAACGCATGCCGAGTTGGCTGAACAGTGGCTACAATGTGCGTCAACAATAACGTCGTTCAACCACGCTTGGCTGATCGGCCCATTACGAGCTCCACCTGAGCTCCAGCTAATTGGCGGTGACTCTGTTAGATGCTTCATCGTCCCCTCGACGACGCATAAATACGCCGCCAATGCTGCGACATTCTTGGATTTGTTAGGGAGAGATTGGAAAAAAATATATTGCTGAGCGACTTCAGCCGTCGTTAGATTTGAGATGGGGGAACAACCAATCCGGGAGGGGGAATACTTATTTCGATAAAATCCATAATAAGTATTCCGGGGGGAATAGTTATTATGGCTTGCGCCCATAATATGTATTCCGGCCGGAATAAAAAATGGGGGGAATACTTATTTCGCGACACCGGCGTCTCGAGATACCCAGCTGTGTCGTCGCCACCATCAAAAGGGCCTTCCCGGGAGAATCGGGAAAGAAAGCTGTTGGCTTCCAGAGAGGCGAAATTGACAGTGATTTCGGCGAGTAAACAACACAGTGCTGTACATAAAGTGAGACTGCGACGATTGCGATGAACAGCAAAGTGGTGCTAGAATTGGAGAAGGTCGTGTTGTTTGTGAAGTCTGATCAGTGTTCCTCCTCGCCAGCTTCCTCCTGAGCTAGTCGGCGTCGCTTGGCCAGTGCCTGGCGAGCCTCCTGGCTGCTGGGCGGTGGCTGCGGCGCGATCCTTGCTGGCGCCGCCTGCTGGAGCTGCCTGGCCCTGACCATGGCGGTGCTCTGGCCCTTAGCAGCGGCCTTGAGGCAGGCGTCGACAAGGCTGGCGCGTCAGTGAAAGGATTGGGGTGTTTGATCACTCTTGTCTTGTAGCCCTTCATGGACTTCGACCAGCTCTACTCGAGCTCGACCCTCGGCTCGCCCTCGGTCGTCAGCAACTCTTGCCGTCCAACTGAGGTGTTGTGGTCGATCGCTGCCAGCCTCGCCCTCAGTAACATGCCGCCATTGTACTAAATAACGAAGAGAAGACACTCTGCTTTGTATGGGGCGGGGGGGGGGGGAAACATGCGTGTGTAAC
>JASAMY010001337.1:0-46394 GCA_030248085.1 Paralinhomoeus sp. GSCO2_6
ATAATCACACTTCAGTGACAGAGAATGAAGCAACACTCAACAAGCAGTGTAGGAATGGGGCCCAGTTCAGATGGCTGCTAGATGTGGGTTAGAGAGTCAATACCAATATTGAATAATCACACTTCAGTGACACAGAATGAAGCAACACTCAGCAAGCAGTGTAAGAATGGTGGCCAGTTCAGATGGCTGCTAGATGTGGGTTAGAGAGTCAATACCAATATTGAATTTTCTTAGGGTCCAAAATTGCGTTGGTTAGGTGTTTTGTAGTGACAAGCTCGTTTCAAAAAGCACTTCACTTGAATTTGTTGCCTTTTATTCAAAACTTCAGTGCTTTGGCAGGGATTGTTTGGCTTCCTGGATTTCTTTAGTGGTGCCGATTCCTTTGGAATCAGTGAAATCGCCGCACAAGCTTCAATGATACGACGCCCCATTATTGTCTCCTTTGTTGCATTGAAAAATGTGATGTTGTTGCATTGCAGAATGCTACACCACCTTGCTTTTTTTAGTCCAAAAATCTGCATTGCAATTGCCGATGGAGGAGGCAGGAGGGAGGACCTCCAAGTCGCGAGTACGTTCGCAAGTACGTGGTGGAAAATAACGCAGACTTTCAGCCGTGTTATTTTCCGGACCTTCTCCGGAAAGACCCAGAAATTTTCCTCCTTGATTGGACACGTCCGAGTCCTATCCTTAACATTACGTTTTTCTAGATTTACCCAGAAATTTTGCTTCCAGACACAGAAATTTTCCTCACAGATTGGGCCCTATCCTTAAGCATGTGTTTTCACAGAAATTTTGCTCCCAGACACAGAAATTTTCCTCACAGATTGGGCCCTATCCTTGAGCGTGTGTTTTCACAGAAATTTTGCTTGAGGACACAGAAATTTTGCTCCGCGTTTTGCGGAAAATAGCGTGGCAGAAACTTTCAAAATTGACCCAGAAATGTTGCTCCCAGACCCAGAAATTTCGTCCCAGATTGGGACACATCCTAGTCCTACCGTTAACGATGCGTTTTTCCAAATTTGACCTAGAAATTTTGCTCCCAGACACCGAAATTTTCCTCACAGATTAGGCCCTATCCTTTAAGCATGTGTTTTGACAGAAATTTTGCTCGAGGACACAGAAATATTCATTTTTTTTTAAATGTTTTTTATAATTTTTTTAGAATAAATCTAAAAAAGGTGTATCTCCAAATTGGTCCTAAGAATGCTCTAAAAAAATTTTGGCCCGATCCGTAAAGACATAAAGGAGAACCGGTCCGTAGATGGGCGGACGGACAGACAGACCATTAGGAATTTTTTGTCCGTATATGAAGGTCATTCCGGTGGCCGAAGCGTCGCACCTCGAATAATCAGGTTACTCGCACTCAACGAAAACCAATTACCGAAGTTTTGCGCCAGGCAGGAGAGCGTGTGACGACGCACGTTCAGGCCCGTTTAACGAATCGTTTTGTCGACGCCGTTGAAGAAGGCGGCGCTATCGACGGCCGCGCAGCGTGGGGCAGAGTCGCGAGCAGCTGCGGCTAGTAGATGGGAGCGTTGTTGTCGAAGCTGAAGAAGAACCGTTGTTCGCTGCCGAGAAACGGCGTCGTCGTCGGTGGCTGCATCGGCTCGATCGTCGGTGGCTCGACGGTCCGCGCGTCCTCGTCGCTCGAGCTGCCGGTCGACGGGGCCGTCTTCTTGCGCTTCGTGCGCCGGTTTTGAAACCAGACCTTTACCTGGAACGTGGTGCGAATTCCAGCGCGTTTGAAGGAGTGGCGCATGAAGTGGACACGTGTCCGCGTCTCGGATGGGCCGAGCTACGCGGCGAGCTCCTTGCGCTCCTTGCCGACGAGGTAGGGCTGGAGCGTAAAGGCGGACTCGAGCTGGCCGAGCTGCGCTTCCGAGAAGACGGTGCGCGGACGCTTCTGGTTGGTCCAGGTCGAGCGCCTTCGGGAACACCATCTCCTTCAGCTGGCCATTTGCGCCTGCCACGCGCGAAGGTCTCGCCGTCAAGGGGCCGCACCACTCCGTCCGACGGCACTCACCGACGACTTTGACTCGGCAGTAGTCGGGCAGCGGCCTCTTCGTCGTCTCCGCCGTCATGCCTCCGCCTTCGCGCCTCGACTACTGTAGGCTGCCGACGAAAGGGCTCCGTGCCGTCGTCTGTCAGTAATCGGCGCGTTTACGGGAGGCCTCGGGGCGGAAGAAAGAAAGAAGGAAGGGTCCGAGGGCGCGGCCGCGGGCGCAATTCGCGCCTCTGAGTGGGCGCCCTCCACTCGACGCGGGGCGTGGCCGGCTGTCTCTGCGCTCACTGCGTGACAATGGCCGCATTCATGGGACGTGTCGCTTTATTGTGTTTCGCGTCGGATGGGAGTGTCGTCCGTCCCGGACGTCGAGAATGCATTCGCAGGCCCGATTAAAGTTGACTAAATACTTGAGCAGCCGTCTGGCGTCGACGTCGACCCATGTGGAACAACGCAACGAATTCACCACCCTCCCCCCGCCTCCCCGGTAGCAGCGGCGCGCCAGAGAAGAAGCGCTGCCGCTGCCTCCGCTTTAACAGACAGTACGTCCTGACAGCCGCAGTTTTGGATGCTTGCAAGTGAAGTGCGCGTATTGTGCTCGCGTAATTAGCGCCTTTCTCAGTGGGGCGCAATTTGTGGTGGGCGGCGCTCGTTCGGTCGCGTCCCGCGGCGACGCGCACTCTTCACCCGCAGCCTCTCCTCCTCCCTCTGCAGATTGAACAATGCGACGGCCTTTATCAAGGGCGGGGCCCAATTGCCGTCTCGGGCAGCGAGGGGCGCTAAGCGGTGTCCGATTGACGGGTGCCGTGTTCGCGGGCACACTTGTCGTCAGAGGCATAATGGAGTGCGAGGCGGGCCAAGGACGTCCATGCGTGGTCCGCGAGCGCCCTGTTGAAAAGACGAGCCCAATTCTAGACCGCACGCAGCACGACGACTGCGGCAAGTCAAAACGGGTGGCCAGTTCGTTCGAGATATACAGGGTGTCCAACTATTTCTGGCCATTTTCAATCGCGGTTTTCTCGCGTGTCCGTGCAGATATTTCAGTGGGACTTCTTTTGTTATAGAGCCAATACATGATTACTTCTCATGTCAAAACTACAGAAAAATCCATTGGACAAATTGTTAGATATGGGCATCGTCATTTGCATTTGCAACTGCATCGATTTTTGAACTAAACTAAACTACGATCAATCATTTCAACTGGAGTCTCTCTGTACAAGTCCGATAAATTGTTCCTCACTTCGCTCTTCTAAACTTTTGGGTTTGTCCTTGCACATAGCACCGATTTGAGATAGCCATAGCCCCAAAAAAGAAAATCGCAAGGACCGGTCAGGTTCAGCAACTGAAGGGATCGGTTAGTGGGGCAGCACCTCACAGACCACTGTTCTTCAAGCAGTCGGCCAGCCAATCTCTGATCGCTGTCACTGATGTCGCGCACTCCCACGTAGACTGCCATTCTGTGTAACACAAAAGCTAACGCGCTCTTTGACGAAAAAAGAAGCGTTTCACTATCTCCTCCACCATTGTATCCAACCTGTCCAATCCAAAAATGTGTGGAAACACAATGGACCCACATATAATCGTTTATCCAATAGATTTTTCTGTCGTTTTGACATAAGCAATAATCATAATCATGTATTGGCTCTATAACAAAAAGAAGTCCCACTCAACAAATATCTGCACGGACGCGCGAATAGAAAACGGCGATTGAAAAATGGCCAGAAATAGTGGGACACCCCGTAAGGGCACGATACGCTCGACTCGAACCCGACTGTAAGTGTCTGACTTGCTAGCGCGCTAGTCGCAAGTCTAAAACGATAAAAGTGAGTAAATGTTGGTGTTTGTTGTTACCAAATAGGAACTAAGACGGTAACTCTGACTGAACGAACTGCGTGTACGCGATCATACAATGTATCTGCGTCACTGAGGAATGTCGTTCTTGTAAGTGCTTCCTGTAGATAGAGTCCACGCAGTGACACTAACATTCGCCCTCCCTCAGCGACGTCTTTGGCTGCCAAGACGAAGGCGGAGCGACTTGGTTCAACGACTGGTCGTCCTTGTTGCAGTCGACGGTGAGACACATGTTCCGCTGGAGGAACGTCTCGACGAGCTGCAGCTGCGTCATGCCCAGCACGGCGACGCCGAGGCAGCAGAGCGCCGTTGCCAGCGCGGTCGTCTCGTAGAGTAAAGCGGCGAACTGCACGAGCGTTTGGGTCGCCTTTGCCAAGCGCAGTCGCACGCTCGTCAGCAGGGCGAACAGCGAGAGCAGAAGGCTGGCGAGCAGGAGGAGGACGCCGCAGGGGGCAGGCGCGAGCCAGGCGCGCAAACCGCCAAACGTCAGCTCGTAGGGCGCCAGCTCGAAGGCGGCCACGCCGCTCAAGCAGATGGCCGAGCCGCTGATGATCAGCTGCTGCAGCACCACGCCGACGAACGTCCAGATCAGCACCGAATCCGGGTGCAATACACTTCCGTTGTCTTCACCAATCAGCTTCTCGTGTGCAAGGCCGAGCAAGGCAGTAGCCGAGTGCGGCATGTAGACGACGGCCGCTGGGGTCAGCTCTTTGTCCAATTCTGGCGGTCGTCCTCTGCAGCGCTTGGCCAGAATGTCTTCGACAAAGGCGTGCGGGTCCTTCTCTCAGTAGCAGTAATCAATTTCTTGGCCTTCCTGACGACGGTTTCACTCGAACTCCTCTTCATGACGAAGGCCTGGACGTAGCGACTGAAGAGGTCGACGCAGACGAGTAGATACTTTGTGGCGTTCTTGCTCCTGTCATTGAGGTAATCGACGGAGAAGCAAATGCTGCCATCCTTCTTGGTCACCATCACGACTGGCGATGACCAGGCCGACGTAGAACGCTTGATGACACCGTCGAGCAGCATCTGCTCAACCTCCTTGCGCTCGGCTGCTTGCTTATCCGGCGCCAACGGCCTTGCTCGCTGCTTGATGGCGGGCCCAACCGTCTCGATGCCGTGCTTGATGCCGACCGCCTTGCCGATGAGCTCCTTCTGAGTCGTGGCAAAGACGTCGTGGTATTCTTCGACGAGGGCTTGGAGTCTCTGTAGCTGGTCGGTGGAGACATTCTCGGCGTCGCAGCACTTTTGAAATCCGAGACTGACGTCCACCTGGTGTGTTGCAGCCTCGCCTGCGCTTGCCGTTTCGTGGCGGCTCTTGATTTCTTTCACGTTGCCTCGAAGAACGGAAAGCGAGCTCATGGGGAAGCCTTTGGAAATGTGAAGTTGGCTCGTCGAGCGGTTGTCGACTGGGATGTCGAACTGGTCGACTAGAAATTAACTGCAGCTCGTTTTTGGTTCCCACTCTAGAAGCACGGGATGGGAATAGAGACCCCCGCCCCGCTGCACCCGCGCCGCGCGGTTCCCACCCTCCCCTCCCTCCCCATCGCGGCGCGCGACCTCCATCTCCCCTTGTGCGCGCGCGACCCAGACGCCAGCGCTGACGACGCTGCCCCAGCGGCAGCGCAGCCCATGTGTACCACTTGCTTGCGTGCATTGCGAGTTGCGACCCATCTTCAAGCATAAGCGGCATCAATCAGCAAACGCACACTGGTCATAAATTCGATTGGAGTGTCGTCTGTGACGGCGAATTGTACCCGCGTGTGACAACCGATGGGGGTGAGTCGCACTGTGGCAAACACCGAAGGTACCTCCTCGTTTCTTCCCCGAAGGAATGCGCGCAATTTTATTGGAGGACCTTTTTGCAATGGCGCCTCTGTCTGCAGGCGCTGCAAAGTGCTGGAGGGCATGTGATTGACTTCAGCTCCAGTGTCGACTAGGACGTCTTCGTCGCGGACGATTGTGCCGTTGATGTTGATCGTGTCCTAAGTCGCGAATGTGTAGCTGCCGGCTGCCCGCGGCCGTCGTGTCGTCAGACAGCTGGACGGGCGGTTCGGTCGTCGCCGTGGGGCTCGGCGCTTGCTGAGTGGCTCCTTGGCTCCTTTTCGAAGATTTGCACTCTCTTGACCTTTCTCTGATACTGACCGCGACTTTCGTAGCTGCCGCTGTTGTGCTGCTGCCGTTCTTGGCGCTGTTTCTTTCATCGATGGTGTTACCTCTGAAGCCACACAAACTGCAATTCTTGAGCGTGCTTCCTGTGGAGTCCACGCAGTGACACTAACAATGACACCCATTTTTTGACCAAAAAGTACCAGTATAAGTCAAAAAATGGCCAGCTGCCCCCTCGGCGCTATCGTATTTGAGGGGTCCTTTCAGACTTCAGGGGTCCCATATTATTTTAGAGGTCCGATAGGAAAAGTGGGGTCCAACGGGTTCAGGGGTCCTGTGAAAGGATCGGCAACACTGTGCCATTATTTTAGGGGTCCCACTCCCATTGGGGTTCCATTGAGCAAATAACGCCACAACGCGGTCAGGCTCAGTTCGAGGGCACCGTATGGCCTAGTGGTTAGAGAATCGGCCTCTTGCGCGCACGGTTCTGGGTGCGATTATTGATGGAGCCACTAGATTGTTTGGCTGACTATGCGGCTCTAGACTGGAAGGCGTCATGGGGGTACCTATGCTATATGAACCATTGACCGCCTCCTAACGTTGCCCCCCAAATCGAACAACAACAGGCTTGGGTCATGCTTCTGCATTGCTCAGGCTTAGGCCTTGCTCAGGATTAGGCTTCTACATTGCTTAGGTTTAGGCCTTGCTCAGGCTTAGGCTTCCACATTGCTTAGGTAAGTGAACCTTGCTTATGGTGAGGTCTAGGCTTATGGACATAGATGGGCGCGCTCAAGTGCGCAGCCCGGAAATTTTTGGGCTGGCTGCGAAGTCCCTCCATCCCCTCCCCATATCTCCACATCTTCTCGTTGGGTTGCTTCAGGGCAAAGTGCACTTCAAAAAATTTACAATAGTTTTGCTATCATTGTTGTGAACTTAGATGAAGTTCAAGCAAATGCAGGCTTTGACGAGGAAACTAAAAAAACGTTGTCAGAATTGTTCAAAAAGTGCTTAAAAAAGGGAAAAACGACAGCTTTAGTGCGTTTAAACCAGAGGTGTAACTGGGGGTGAATCTGGGATTTTTCAAAAGTCGATGGGGGTGATCTGCACAGCCAAATTTGATACAATTTCTCTTTTTCTAGCCTCAATAAAGACCTAGAAAATGCTTCGTGTATGCTGAAAACACAGCGCCGCAGGCAAAATTTGGTGAATTTTTAGACAAAAATGCGCTCGAAAGACTCAAATGGTCTGTAGGTGCGTAAAATACAGCGCCACAGGCAAAATTTTTGATATTTGGACAATAAATACTGCTCACAGGCCTTCGTCGTCGTCGTCGTGACGTTCGTCCGAATACCTGTAACCGGGTCAGAGCGAGTGGGGGAGGGGGTGGGGGGAGGATTGGGGGTGGGGGGGGATTGGGCGTGGGTGGGAGGATTTTGGGGGTGACCCACCAAAAGTGTCGTTTACCCCCCCCCCCCACTCTGCCAGACCCGGTTATAGGTAAGTATACAGACACTGGAACACATTAGCAGACTATTTCAGCTCAAAGGCCTCCAGTCTCGACTCCTCACCGCTCTCCAACCCTTGACCGAACTCGCAGGCAACGACTGGACGGCCCGCACCGCAACGCGCCACACTGCTTGCCCGATTCTGCACGCCCTTGAACAGCTCGATCGCCTTTGAGCTGGACGACCGACACCACGCGCCTCCGCACAGCTCGATCGCCGTTGAATAGGACAGCCGGCCCCGCACGCCTTGACCGCCTTCGGCAGGACAGCCAGCGCCACACGACGTCCGACGAGTAGACCCTCGACGCCACGGTACGGTACACCCTCGAAAGGAAAGGCCCGTGAAACAGCACGACTTGGCCGATGATCTTGAGAGAAGGCACTCGAGCACTGATGATGACGCCCTCGACCGACGATGATCCTGCCCCTCGCTCCAATTTGTTGGCGAAGTCCTTGCCGACCGCCTTGCTGTAGGTTCGCTCCACACACACAACACTTAGAAAGGAAATCCACTTTAGTGAACCTCAAAACAGAACAATTCTAGAGAATAGAGTGCATATAGATAAAGCGTAGATCGGAGCGTCACATACTTGGGGCACATCCGGTACTGTTTCTGTAACAGCTTGGCTCCACTCCAACACGCGACGGACGCCCTCTTCTTCGCGGCCGTCCTGTGCGCGTCGCTCGCTCGGCATTCCTAGGATAGTTGACTTCAATTTATTACTGGTCGTTAAGGCATCCTTAGTGCCGTTCACTATTTGCAGAGAAAACGATGCTTGTCACGGGCGTGGCTATCGGCGTGGTGGTGGCGCTCTCGGCGGTAGGGGTGATGGCCTACCGCCGAGGGTGGCTCGCGCGGGGAGACGACGAAGCTGACGAAGCTGACGAAGCTGACGGCGTCGACAGCGAGGAGGGCAACGCCGCTACGGCGCCTAGACCCCTACTCGATCCCGAGTTCGCGCGCATGCTGCGCCGCGACAGGCATCTGGCAAAATTGAGAGGAGAGCCTGTCGGCACGCTGGGAGAGGGGCCGCCATGGGAAGCGCCCGAGCCGGAACTGGACGCAGACAAGACGCAAGACAGCGAAGATTCCGCGCCAATCAAAGACGAGCCGGTGACCGCGTCCGCGTCGACGGCGACCTGCCCTTCGGCGGAGCACGAGCAGACGGCGCAGAAGAAGACGACGACGCAGGACGCCGACCACAAGACCGACTCGGGGGACGAAGAGAAGGTGGAGACGAGCTCCGGAGAGACGACGTCTGCTTCCGGAGAGACGCAAGAGGTCGCGCCGCCGCCGACGACGACGACGAGCAGCGACCCGGAACCGTCGCTGACGACTGGCGACAACGAGCCGCTGCTGACGACCGGTAACTCGCTGCCCATGCTGACGACCAGCCACTCGGCCTTGCCTCCGACGACCGGCGCGCCGCCGCCGCCGACGACGACGACGAGCAGCTGTGCGACTAGCACGAACGACGGATGACGGTCGCCGAGTCAAGCGCAACACAGACCATTCACCCACCAAACTCGCATCTGTGCGCAGAGTGTCGTCGCCGCCGGATTAACGCTAACGGAAAAAAAAATTGAACGAATAGTGCCTGTGTCTGTCTGCTCCAAAACGCAACAGCGCCACACGAACAACTCTTGCTTAGTCGGCACTCGTGCCCCAAACCGCACGCGTCCTCGTATTGCTCTAGCGGCAGCACCCTCCCTAAGACTCGGTCCCTTACGTAAGTGCGTCGCGATCCGCCGTCGAAATCAAAGGAAAAAAATGCACAATTCCAAACAGCAACAGACTACCAATTCCTCAAGTAGCGTCCTAGGCAAGAAGACCGAGTACAATTATGTCGTCGGCGCGCACGGACGGGTAAGGAACGGGCGTCGACAAATGTCAAAAAAAAAAACACGACATGGCGATTGAACCAGGGTGGAGCGTCCACGTCCGCGCCAGATCTGTCCGCGCGATTCCGATTTCCGATAAACAAAAAAGAGAAACAAACGAGAGCAGAGTAAAGCGCGATCGCTACGTTGACCGGACTGGGTGATTGGCTCTAAGGTCATACCTGTAACCGGGAGGGAGGGCGGGGAGCCCATTCGCAAGTCAAACCCCCCCCCCCCCAATTTTTCAATGATTTTCCAACTTGTCTAAACTGAGCTATTCATATTCATTCTATGGCCGACCACACGCCGAAGTGTCGCAAGTTACCCAATTTCTCCCACGCTTGTCGCTATTTCGGTGTCGAATTCCCCCCCCCCTCCCACTCTCCGGTTTAGTCGCGGAAGGCTATTCAGAAGCCAACCCCTTCAACCCGCAAAAATGTTCGTCTCTTTTTCGCCCACCAAACGCCGAAATGACGCTAGTTACCCCGCATTTCTCTGCAAAAGTACCCGTTTGTCGATGTTATTCTGGTGTCCTATTCAGCCCACTCTCGGGTTACAGGCACGGTCGTCAAGGCGGGGTGGTCAGTGGACGAGATTGGCCTTGCGTAGGACGAGCGCCGCTCGATGGGGCGAGTTGGCGGCGCCGGCGGCGGCGCTGTGGCCTTCGCGCGCGCGGTCGGGGAAGCGAATGACGAGCCGCTGACCTCCTCCCAGCGCCGCGGAGCCCTGCAGTCGCTCCATAGCCCGGCCCGCCTGTCGCCAGTCGGCGAAGGTCGCGAACGCGCACCGCTTCTCGCGCATCAAGTGCACGGCGCGCACGCGCGCCGAGCCCAGGCACTCTCTGCAACGAGAGCGCAAGCGTTAGCGTGTGACCAGTTTTTATTCCCACACAGCTCTAGGCACGCCAGTGGCTGGGTGCGGGGTGGCACGGTGGTGCCCCCCCCCCGACGCTTTGCTCACGTAACTCCCCCCCCCCCCACAGGAACCCACACCTGTTCCATGCCTCTTGACCAAGCAGATCCGATTACAAGGTTCAATTTCCAACAGCGATCTGTTAGTTTAATCAGCGGATTTCCACAACCCTTCGGGGACAGTACAATAGACGGCGGTCCATCGCCCCTCCCCACGTATAGATTCCCGCAAAGAAACTGTCAGTTAGAGGCTAGAGCACAAAAGAGAGGGGGGGGGGGGGGTAAACGAGTCATTCGCAGTCGTCGACAGAGACATGGACACCCACTTGGAGAACAGGTCTGTGAGTGTCTTCTCCGTGACGCTGCTCGAGAGGTTGCCAATCCAGAGCGTCTCCCACTTGTACGGATTTCTCGGGCTGGAGAGACATGCCGACGTGTACACTCGCACGCACGCACGCACGCACAGACGCACGCGGCGCAGTGCGCGTGTCCAGTGGTAGAGAATCGACCTCTTCGGTGCACAGTTCTGGGCTCGATTCTTGGACTGTTACTAGATGTCGCTCGTGCTGTCGTTGCCCTAGATTACAGATGGCGTTCTTCCCAATGTTTTCGGCTAATTATGTGGCTATGGACAGGAAGGCGTCGTGGAGTTGGCCCATTGACAGCCTCCTAGCGTTGCCATTGATCCAACAACGCACGCACGCACAATTCCTCACTCCATGAGAGGGTCCGTCGGCTTCGGAGAAGCGGCGACTCTGACGACTGACGGCGTTGGGGCTGGCGGTCTGGGAGTGGCCGTGACGGCCGGTGTCGACGCGGCAACGGCGGCAGCGGAGCTGGCAAAGACGGGCGGCGGGGGCGAGGTCTTGCGCTCGCCGCCGACGGCGAAGAACTCCTCGTCGTCGCTTGTGAAACGCTCGTCCAACGCGCTGTTCAGCACTGCAAGCGAAGCGCCCGGTGTCACTAAATTCTGTCCGCGCGCAACTGGCGCTGTGCACTGGCGGATCCAGGGGTGGGGGAGAGGGGGAATTCCCCCTCCCGAAATCGGAAATCTAGGGGGGAAAAGGGGGAAAGGAGTAGGCGCTGGGGGAAGAAACATGCCTAGTGGGCCTAGTTTTCAGCATAAAATTGCTTGTAGGTGGTCGAAAACAGCAAAATTTTCGGCTGCGGCGCCGTTTATATTCGTTAACCATCGAAAATGGACCGATTAGGTGTACAAACCACTGCCAAAATGGCCGAACATCCAAAAAGTTCAACCTCCCTCCCTTCTGCAAAATTTTTCCCCCCTCCGAAATTTTTTTCTGGATCCGCCAGTGGCGCTGTGGAGAACGGGAGTCGCAGGCAGAATTTTCTTAGAAGACGGGGGCGGGGTTCCGAACAATTCTCACAGTATCGACTTGGAAGTTTAGGACGGAAAGTGCGGTTGAGCGGCTAAATTCCTCCTGAGGAAAAGCAGCCTCCCCCAAGGATCGGGCTGACTGTCGCACTAGCAGCAATGATGCGTGGGTGACCAGAGAGAGAAGCCCCCGCGATCATATAAGCGGCCCACACACAAACAAACAAACTCTGTAGCTCTCTGGAGGGGGGGGACCATTCCCCAACCCTGTTCTTGCGTCACCGGCTCGCACCAGATCAGCCCAACTCCCAATTAGTTGGGCGAGAACGAAAGTCTCACTTCTGGTTCGCTGCAGGGCGTCTGCGGCCGCCTGTAGGGAGGGGTAGTGGCGCAGGGCGACGAGACTCTGCTGGACGGGG
Source organism: Paralinhomoeus sp. GSCO2_6 (assembly GCA_030248085.1). Classification (NCBI taxonomy): domain Eukaryota; kingdom Metazoa; phylum Nematoda; class Chromadorea; order Monhysterida; family Linhomoeidae; genus Paralinhomoeus; species Paralinhomoeus sp. GSCO2_6. The sequence continues at coordinate 12,015 of JASAMY010001337.1, forward strand.
AAGCCGAGCGCGACGAGGTGGCGGACCTGCGTCTGTCGACGGCGTCGGCAGACGTCCGCGTCGCGCAGACAGCCCTCCTGCTCGTCCAGCTCCGCCGCCCGCCCGAAGCACGCGTCCGCCTCCGCGAATCGCTGCAGAGGCGAGCCGAGCACTACTCATAAGGGAGCGCAGAGGTGCTCAAGAGGGGAGAGGTAAATCGCCAATGTTTCGAAGGCAGATGGGAGGGGAGAGGATTCGGGATGGTTTTTTGCATATTCGAAGTCAGGACCGGTGTTTCAACTCAAGGCTGGTAGCTTGGTTTCATGTGAAAGTTCGCCTGCGAAGCTGATCGCTACTGCCAATTTTGCGGGGAAACTTTCAGCCCCTTCTTAAATGCAGCGACGCCGCGCCTTTGCAGCGCCAGCTACCTTCAATCCGTCCAGCGCGATGGCCCTCCAAAAGAAACCCTTGGCCCAATTAGGCGCGATTCTTAGAGCGGCGTTCGCGTCCTCCAAAGCCTCGGCGAACCTGCCCAACGCGCTCAAACAACACGCTCTATTGCCGTAGAATCTGCAAGCAAAGCCGCGCGCCATTGTCTCGTGTCTGGCCGGTTCGGCAAGGGGTCGCACCTGAATTCTTTGGAGTCGAGTCGTATGGCCTCGGCGAGCAGCTCGCACGCCTTCTGCGCGTTCTGATCGACGAAAAAGCTGTGATTTGCCCGATTCGCGACCGCGTGGGCGGTGTCGGCAGCGTCGAGGCAGGTCTGAACGGAAGCGAAAGTTCGACAGAGGAAGCAAACTCGATCTTTTTCGAGAAAATTCAAAACGAAAAACTCGGCGCGGACCTCGGAAGTCGATTCAGAGACGTCGCTGCTCGCCACGCTGCTGGGGGTCGTCGTCCACATTCTCCTCGGCGCCAATTATGCACACAGCAACAACGTATGCAAAATGCCGGAACGAAAATTTCAAAATGGTTTCGTCAAATTGAGAGGGAAACGAACGAACAACGCTTGACAAAGCGCCGAGAACATAATCGGTAGTTTTTAAACGTACGATATGCAAATATACGTATATTTTATAAGTGTAACAAAAATAGTGATGCAACTGAGAGAGCAACAACATGCATAGAAAAACAAGTCAAGTAAACCAACTTTATACCATGTCAATCTCATCGGCTGAGCAACCTTACGTGAATATGCAATTTGGCTTGTTCGGTTTTGTCGTAAAGGATGTTTGAATTCAAGTGTGATTGCTCACTCGCTCAATCTAGGTAAATCGCGGTTCAGTGTTCCAGTGTACCGACCTATCATTTTCTTTGTAGGCTTAGGATTAGGTGCCTAACCTTATGTCCTGCTTAAACGTATGCGTCGCGTGGGCTTAGGCTTCCATTTAGCCTTGCTTAGGCATAGGCTTTTGCTTGGGAGAAAGGACGTCGGCACACTGAACTTGGTTTTTATTTCAATGTAACACTGAGGATTAATGGTGGATTTCGTCGTTCTAGGTACTCGATTCGGTTTTGCTGGTTGGCTCGATGGAGTGTCGATTGTGTTTTGAGAATTTTCAAACGGGCGACGGTTTGGGCGAGCACTACTCGACCTATCACCGTTTGTCGACCGAAGTGATCGGCGAGTTTTTGCGCGAAGATGGACAGCTCTTGCGCCGACAGCAGCAGCCGCCAGTCGGGTTTGGAGAAGATGTCTATCGAGAGGTGGAGCACAACGACGAATCGGCGGAAGACGGCGGTCGCCGCTGGTCGGGCCGACGCCTGCCCGCGATCGGGGCGCGACGTCTGGCCGCTCCCGCCGCCCTTCCTCCATCGGCAGAGGAGGGCGTCGCGGAGTGGCGCGCTCCCGAGCCGTCGGTGGAGCGCGCGCTGGTCGAGTCCGAGGTGCTGGCGCTGCTGTTCGGGCCGACGGCGCTCGACGCGTCCCGCCTCTGCGTCTGCGTGCCCAAGACCTTCTTCGAGCGACAGGAGGCGACGTACGTGGTCGACCTGAGTCGACTGGGGAACGCCGTCGACCTGCGCGTCGACGCGATGGGCGTCTGGCTGCCGTCGGGCAACTGCTCCAACTATTACGCGAGTCGCGCCTCGGACGGCCGGCCGGTGAAGCTGTCGCGGGCCGCGGCGAGGGCGGCCGGCGGCTGGCGCTGGCGGACGCACCGCACGCAGAAGGTCAACAAGACCGAGCGCCGTCTCAAGAAGGTCGTCTACGAACTCTTCCTGCCCGACGGCCGCCAGTACGACCGCGGCGTGCTCGTCTACAAGTGGACCAGCGGACAGCCCACCGCCTTCGTGCCGCAGCCGCACGGCAACTGCAAGTCCGTCTGCCTGCCACTGGAGGCTGGGTCAGGGGGGGGGGGGTGAGGCCAGGGGGTCTAGGGGGCTAGAGAGAGCCATCTCGGGTGACAGCGCTGGATATGATGACTGAACGGACAAGAACAAGACAGCGCGCTGAAACCGCGGCTACACATGTACCTGCGCGCGTTTGCAGACTGGGCGAGCGCAAGAAGCCGTACGTGCGCACTGCTCCGAGCGTCATGCAGAGCATCTGCGACGAGCTGACGACCGCGCTGCCCAAGGACGCCCTACGCTCCGCCGCCAGTGCCGCCGACGAGACGCCCCGCGACATCCGACAGGTTGTCGCCTCGCTCTACTATGACGTCATTCTGTAGCTTGAGCAACTAATCCCACCCGACGGCGGAGTGACAAGTTGTGGAGCCTTCCAGGATCGGTCTGTTGTTGGATTACAATGGCCCATATATGTAGCATATCCATCTCCATGACGTCTTCCCGTCTAGAGCCGCATAATTAGCCACAGACATTCGGAAGAACTCCCTCTGTAATCTAGGGCAGTGACGGCACGAGAAAATCCATTGAGAGGGAAGTCCTCGATCTTAGTCGAACCATCAAGAATCGAACCCACAACCGTGCCGGCGCAAGAGGCCTCTCTCTATCACTGCGCCATAAGCTGCCCCAGAATCGGGCCTAGCAGCGGTCAAACAATGCGCGGACCTTCCGAGAGAGGTTCCGCAATCCTAGAAGCGGCCCACAAGACACGCAAACAAACCCTCATCGCGTGCGGTTGTCACACAGACGTGTTCCTGCGTTCAGGTCTACTACGTGGCGCGAGCGACGGGTCTGACGCGCCAGTTCGGCAACAACAAGGGACGCAAGCGCCTGCCCAGGGATCCCGAGTCCGTTGGCAGTCGAGAAGCCGTTCTCCTAGTGCCAAAGCGACTTTTACGCGCTGCTGCAGCACACCCCCGAAGAAGCGGCGCAAGCAGAACAAGCGAGCTGACGCGCGGTCGGCTCTCGTTCCCGCTGAACTTGGCGGAGAGGCGAACGCCGCCGTGGTCTACGAGTTAGCCGACTGCGACGACGACAAGGCGACGCGGCTTCTATTCGGCGAAATCGACCCATCCCGACTGTCCGCCGCCCTCCCCCGGACGGTGTTCGGATTCAAAGAGGCGCTCTTCGTCGTCGACACCACCCGATTGAGTACGGCGACTCTCTCAAAAGCTGCTTTTTTTGGCACCGCCAATACGGCGCAGGGCCGTGAACAGTCGAGGATTGGGCGGGGCAAGTAGATCACATCACCGTCGTTTGCCCCCCCCCCCCTAGCAGCTTGCTGGGGGGATCCATACGGCAAGTTCCCCTCACAACAGCGTACATCCCTGCGCTTCTGCACCCCCCCCCCCCTATCAGAACGTGCATCCCTCGTCCCAACCAACGCATAGTTATAGGTTCGGTTTGAGAAGGGGGGGGGGGGGGTAACCAGTGCCATTGACCTGGGTCACCCTTTTTTAGGCTGAGCCCCCTCCTAGCTAGTGCCAAGTTCAGACCAGACGATTCTCCGGGAAACCGCTTCTCCAGCTTGATAAAAATGCGTATTTTTTGTCATTTTAGTGTGTTTCATTTAAAAACACCAAAATGGCGCTATTAGGCCTTACTTTGACCCGTTTGGACCAAAAAGCTCCGTGGTGCTAATATTTTTCATTCAAACACTCCCCTACAAACGCCTTTTGTCCTGGTAGGCTTTAGACCCCCCCCCCCCCACTCCGGGCTCCAGACCCAATCAGCAGGCAGCACCTATGCTCATGTGTCTGTCTACCTTCTTCTGCGATTGTCTTCTGGCTGGACGCGTCCGTAGGCAGGCGCGAGCTGCGCTGGGACGCGATGGGCGACTGGGTGACGGTCGAGAATCGGTCGAGCTACTACCGAACTTTGGAGAGCGGCGCGTCGCGGCTCGTGCCGTCGTCCTCGCCTGACTGGACCTGCCGACTGCGCCTCTACCGGCAGGTAAGGGTAGCGGATCCTGGCCTGGCGGTGGAGAATCCCCGCCTCTCGCGGTGCCGGTGCACGGTTCGATTCTTGGCTGAAACCCACTTACGGGGACTTCGCTTCAATGGATCTTTTCTTGCTGGCGCTGGCCTACTAGAGTGCAGATGGGAAGGGTGGGGGGGGGGGCGGTTCCGAGTGTCTTTGGCGGCCCTCGCGCCTGTTATATGGCTCAGGACAGGAAGGCGTTATGGGTATTGGTAAATCCGGCAACACGCACGCGCAGAGAAACGCGACGGAGCGCCGCCTGGAGCGCGTCTTCCACGAGGCGTACAACCGCGCGGCCGAGATGCACGACCGCGCCGTGCTGCTGTACAGCTGGCACTGCGACCCCTACATCTTCCTGCCACGGCCACGGTGCGTCACTGCTCTAGCCCCCCCCCCCCCTCCCCTCCATTGTATACGGAAGACCGCCCCGCCCCAGCCTTCGCCGATGGCACTCAATTTTTGCCTCGTCTAGCTTTCGGTACATTAAGATGGCTTCACGTTTTGGGCCTTTTAGGTCCGTTTTTGCCCCGACAGAGTACCATTTTCAGCTGAGTGTCTGCCCATCCGTACCCCCCCCCTCTTTCCGAAGTTTCCGACCCAATTTCCATGGGCACCTTTCTGGGGACGTGCGCGTGCAGGTCCGCCGAAGCCGTCGACGAGGGGTCTTCGGACGTCGAGTTGCCGACGGCCGAGACGGAGGCTCCGCCCCTGCCGGAGGGTCCCCCTCCGCCGGCGGTACCCTACGCGCTGGAGGCGTTCAAGCTGCAGCGCGTGGCCGACCTGCTGCTGGGCGTGGAGGAGGTGGACGAGTTGAAGGTCAACTCCCGGGTGCCGGAGCAGTTCTTCGAGCACCCAGAAGCGACCTTTTTGGTGGAGGCGAGCGCGCTGCAAGAGCGGGACCGCATGGGCGCCTGGAGGGACTGCGGCTTCAAGTCGACCTATTACAGAGAGGCGAGCATTTATTCATCATTCGTAACACCCCCGACCGACACAGCGCAGGCGGGGACGTAGTAGACTAGCTAGACAGTCACGATTGCGCTGGCCGGTATCCTAGGTGGGTACCCTAGCAAATTCTTCTGACTAGCGAGAATGGACCGCGCGTCGCTGTCCAGCCAATTTTGGGGGCGGCAGCCGACAGATGGCCTAGTGGTAGAGGATCGGCCTCTTGCGCGCACGGTGCCGGGTTCGATTCTTGATGGATCCACTACAACGACTATTTCCCTATCTGTTTTCACGTGCTGTCGCTTCCCCTAGATTGAGATGGCGTCCTCTTTAATGCCCGTGACTAATTATGTGGCTCTAGACAGGGAAGGCTCCATGGGGATGCTTATGTATGCTACTTGGGTCATTGACCGCCTTCTAGCGTTGCCCTTAATGCAAGAACAAATCAGAGTGCTATTTTGGTGCGAAATTGACGGACGGGACGGTGTTGCAGGCGGAGGGTGGCGAGCTCGAGCGCCTCCCAGAGGGTCCGCGCGGCCCGGGCGAGGCGTGGAGTCTCAGAGTCGTGCGCGCCCGCAAGATTAACAGGACGGAGGAACGGCTGACGAAGTGCATTTTTCGCGTCGCCGCTCCAGACGGCTTGGTCCGCCGACTGGCGGCCATCAGCTACAAGTGGGCGGGTGAGCCAGCGGTCTTCCTGCCCTCAGAACAACCACGGAAAAGGAGGAGGAGGTCGGCTGGGTTGCTGCCGACACTGGTTGAGACCGACACCGACACCGCATTGGCCTTGCTTTAGGGCCGCGTCCAGTGAAACTGACCCTAGCGTTTCGCCGGATCTTTTGGCGCCGTCTTCTACAAAGGTACTCGTTCACATTTACGGGTGTACTTGCAGTGCAAGTGTTGTTGGTGAGGGGGGGGGGGCAACTGGGGAGCCAGCCCCCCCCCCAGGATCGGGCTGACTGGGTCTCATCTCTCACTAGCAGCGGTCAATTATGCATGTGACCAGAGAGAGGTCCCCGCGATCATAGAAGCGGTAGGCAGTAGGCACACAAACAAACAAACAAACTGTGGTTTGCTTTCAGCCCACCGTCCAAGCCGCCAGTGCCGCGGACCTGCAACGTCGCCGGTGCGCTTTGTACTGTCTCGTTCTTCTCGCTCGCAAATGCGCACTTATTGATGAATTGATTAATTAAGGAGTCGTTTCGTGATCGCGCCCCGCACGGGCGTGGGCCACGGCTGGTACGCGGCGGCGAGGCCGCGGCCCTACCTGTCGGCCGTCTGCTCGGCCGTGAAGGCGGCGCGTCTCATCTTGGAGGAGGGCCGGCTGGAGCCGCACCGCGTCTGCCAGCTCCCGCCCCGCACCGTCTTCGAGCACCGGGCGGCCACGTACGTCGTCGACGCCGGCCGGGGTCTGTGGGGCCTCGCCGCCGACGACGACATGGGCGAGTGGCTGCCGACGGGCGTCTCGGAGGCGTTCTACGCGCTCGTCGACGGCCGCGCTCGTCGGCAGCGGCAATCGTCGTCTGCCGAGTGCCAATTCCGCGTGGAGGCCCGGGAGAGCGCCAACGCGCTCGAGAGCCGCCTGACGAGGACGGTGTACGAGGCGACCGACCGCCGGCAGAGGGCGCTGCCCCGCGTCGTGCTCGTTTACGAGTGGCAGTGCGCGCCCTACGACTTCCGGCCACGTCAAGAAGCACCCCAAGACGACGACGGCGACGATGCCAAGAAACGGTGAGCGCCACGCTCCACACCGCCCATACCTGGAACTGGGACCCTCCCAAGAATCTTCCAAAGCATTTGCAGCATGTAGAACACGATAAAAGTGAGCGTTTTGCGTCCTTCGGACCGTAGATGCCGTGCATCGTGACCGAATGTGATTCTTGACGCTATCTCGGTTCAAAAATTTTCCATTCTGTCCTTCTCCATTTTGGGGTTACCCCTAGAAGGGCCGTCAATCCCTCTTCCCCCAGTCTGCCCTACCCAGTTGCGGGTATGGCTCCAGTATTCGTTGTTGTGCTTGCCTGAAAGAGAGCCATTTCTCCTACAGACCTGACTCGAATAAGAACAAGGCAGACCGCGGAGCCAGCTCGCCGTCCAGCGGCGGAGGAGAAAGAATTGGCAGTTCGCAGTTCACCGTTGTCGTTCGCAAGCGCGGCCATCTTGGCGATGTCAAGAGCGTGAGAAGTGAAAGCTGATTGCGGTGCACGCTCGTTTTCCTTTTGCTGTACATGACCTGCTACCGGAACCGCCGTAGTGTCAAAGTCGGCAATCGCAATGTGCAGACGCACTACTAAGTCGGTACTACGTTTGAATCTCGCCAACGAGCTGGACGGCACACAGCCCCCTCTTTTCTCCGCCCAACCATAACCTCCGCCCTCTTGCGTGGATACGACAACGGACGGAGGGCTACGACAACTATGTACTGTCTCCTGATGCTTACACTGTCGCCGCAGCGGCGATGGGGTCGCTCAGGTCAGTGGGCGGTCGTTGCAGGGCTTCAGGACGGCCGCGACGGTGGGGAGTCGCGCGTGGCTTTACTGGCTGACCGCGCAGCTCGTCGACGCGCGCAAAGAGGCCATAACGGACCAGCCCATGCACTAGGGCGCCGCCTGCCGCCCCACTGCCACCGCCTCCGTCAGTAGCCACGCTGCTCACGTGCTGCTGCCGCTGAAGTAGCGTTAGTCACTGATCTCAGCAAAAATTGTCGTCGTCGCATGTTCTCGTGTCCGCGATATTCCTTGCTGAGGCGTCGTATTCGGCACGTCTCGTTGACGCCCAACTTTTAGATGAGCGACATGGACGGACGAGATGAGCACCGGCGGATCCAGGATTTTTCTGACGGGGTGGGAGTTTCCAAATCGCGCCTCAGTCGAAAATTGTGAATACTGTTTTGCGTCAACAGCCGCCTCGCTTAGAATCTCAAGGTTGCTTGTTGCGTCCCTACCTTGTGCATTTGTAGCGACGCAGGCGCAGGTGTCCGTTAGCAGCCGCAGTAGGTACTATGCAGGTGGGAGTGGGACGTCGCCCTGAGCCGACCTTGGCACGCTCAAGCCGAGGAAGGCACGCGCAACCGTTCTTCTTTCGACGACAATAAACCCCTGGGCTTGGGCCGCTTCCTTGGTTCTAAGCGCGTCAGTCGTCAGTCGTGCGTACACGGTAATCATAGGTGGGTTAGTACTGACACTGACAACTGATTCTACAATGTATTTTTATTGTATTGATTCCTTTCAAGCAGTGCACGTGCATTGTTCACAACAAGAAAACAACTAGTGGTATCCGCGTGTGTCACTAATGGTATTTACGTCACTTCTGTAGATGCGTAGGCGGGCACACAGCAGTGCACTCGTGCTTACAATTCGCTTTTAAACTCTTCCGTTCCATCCACGACGGCAAATCCTTTGGTGTCACTTTATTTAAAGTTGCGTTTGTGCGCTTTAGTAAATTCTCTCTTGCGCATTAGTAATTAGTGAATACTTGGTGAACTCTGGTCGCTTGGTGAAGCTCGACTACAGTCTACTTCGAAATGAACGTCTGGAAGAAATCAACGCCCAAAGTCCCCGGTGCGCCGCGGCCTCCGTCTGGGCGCCGATCTGCGCTGCGCGTCCACGACACTCGGCGTCTTTCAGAGATACCGCCAATCAGGCCGAACAGACTGAATCGGCACAGATCCGTCTTTGCCCAAGGACGTCCCGCCGACGCCATGGTGCCGATTCTCAACGTTGAGGTACCACACGGCGCCGTCCATTTGTCCACCGGCGGTGGCGCCTGTTTTCAGTTCCCCTTGCCCGTCGACAAGACGATCAAGGGACTGAAGAACGACCGCGATCAGTTCGTGACCCTGCACGTGAAGTCGGAGCTGGGGCAGGTGTGGCTGGAGTCGCCGGGTTCGTCGTCTTGTCACGGCTTTGGAAACAGGCTTCGTAGCGCTCGTTTGCAGAGCGGACGACGAAGTTCAAGCTGTCCGAGATCAGCGACGTTCTCGCCGACTCCATTCCGGACCATCGCGGCTACCACTTCATCGTGCGTCGACTGTCGCAACGGCGATGGCGTGGGCCACGCCAGACTGCGTTCGTTGCAGGGCTTCAAAGCCGGCGTCACCGAGGGCAGCAGGCACTGGCTCTATTGGGTTCCCAGTCAGCACGTGGAGGCGCTCAAGGCCTCTCTCGCCGACCAGTCCGCCAGCTAAGCGCCACCTCTGCCACTGCTGCTCTCCTCGGCCGTCACCGCCTCTACTTGCCTCGCCTCTGCTAGCGCGCTGTCGTACTGCTAGCCGCCTGTCCGCGACCGGCGTCCGCGACCACCGCTTTCCCGTCCGTCTGCTGCTCGCGCGCTGCCGCCGCGCTGCCTGCTCGCGCTGACCCGCTGCTCGCGCCGCCTGCACCGGTGGCTCCTGCTGTCGACTGCAGCAACTCGAGAACGATCGCGCCTCCTCGCACCTCGATCTCGTGTCCGCGATATTCCTTGTTGAGGCGTCGTATTCGGCAAGTCTCGTTGACGCCCAACTTTTTGATGAGCGACATGGACGGATGAGATGAGCACCGGCGGATCCAGGATTTTTCTGACGGGGTGGGAGTTTCCAAATCGCGCCTCAGTCGAAAATTGTGAATACTGTTTTGCGTCAACAGCCGCCTCGCTTAGAATCTCAAGGTTGCTTGTTGTGTCCCTACCTTGTGCATTTGTAGCGACGCAGGCGCAGGTTTCCGTTAGCAGCCGCAGTAGGTACTATGTAAGTGGGAGTGGGACGACGTCGCCCTGAGCCGACCTTGGCACGCTCAAGCCGAGGAAGGCACCACGCGCAACCGTTCTTCTTTCGACGACAAAAAACCCCTGGGCTTGGGCCGCTTCCTTGGTTCTAAGCGCATCAGTCGTCAGTCGTGCGTACACGGTAATCATAGGTGGGTTAGTACTGACACTGACAACTGATTCTACAATGTATTAAGGAAAAATTTGCAGGCGGCTGCAAAAAAAGGTGAATATGTGACGCTATTTTGTTAAAGTCCAGTTTGAAAGAGAGGGGTATTAATCAAGGCACGCCTCAAGCCACTTACACTTTGCAGCTGATCAACTTCAGTTTGAACAAACCGTGTATAAAAACTGAACCAAACGCAGCAACACGTCACATATTTGGCATTTTTTGTCTTCGCGAGCATAGGAAGGTGCAGTGGCAATTATTAAGACCTACACACACTGCAACAAGCCAACAACCACCTGCAGTGCACGCACGTGCATTGTTCACAACAAGAAAACAACTAGTGGTATCCGCGTGTGTCACTAATGGTATTTACGTCACTTCCTGTAGATGCGTAGGCGGGCACACAGCAGTGCACTCGTGCTTACAATTCGCTTTTAAACTCTTCCGTTCCATCCACGACGGCAAATCCTTTGGTGTCACTTTATTTAAAGTTGCGTTTGTGCGCTTTAGTAAATTCTCTCTTGCGCATTAGTAATTAGTGAATACTTGGTGAACTCTGGTCGCTTGGTGAAGCTCGACTACAGTCTACTTCGAAATGAACGTCTGGAAGAAATCAACGCCCAAAGTCCCCGGTGCGCCGCGGCCTCCGTCTGGGCGCCGATCTGCGCTGCGCGTCCACGACACTCGGCGTCTTTCAGAGATACCGCCAATCAGGCCGAACAGACTGAATCGGCACAGATCCGTCTTTGCCCAAGGACGTCCCGCCGACGCCATGGTGCCGATTCTCAACGTTGAGGTACCACACGGCGCCGTCCATTTGTCCACCGGCGGTGGCGCCTGTTTTCAGTTCGCCTTGCCCGTCGACAAGGCGATCAAAGGACTGAAGAACGACCGCGATCAGTTCGTGACCCTGCACGTGAAGTCGGAGCTGGGGCAGGTGTGGCTGGAGTCGCCGGGTTCGTCGTCTTGTCACGGCTTTGGAAACAGGCTTCGTAGCGCTCGTTTGCAGAGCGGACGACGAAGTTCAAGCTGTCCGAGATCAGCGACGTTCTCGCCGACTCCATTCCGGACCATCGCGGCTACCACTTCATCGTGCGTCGACTGTCGCAACGGCGATGGCGTGGGCCACGCCAGACTGCGTTCGTTGCAGGGCTTCAAAGCCGGCGTCACCGAGGGCAGCAGGCACTGGCTCTATTGGGTTCCCAGTCAGCACGTGGAGGCGCTCAAGGCCGCTCTCGCCGACCAGTCCGCCAGCTAAGCGCCACCTCTGCCACTGCTGCTCTCCTCGGCCGTCACCGCCTCTACTTGCCTCGCCTCTGCTAGCGCGCTGTCGTACTGCTAGCCGCCTGTCCGCGACCGGAGTCCGCGACCACCGCTTTCCCGTCCGTCTGCTGCTCGCGCGCTGCCGCCGCGCTGCCTGCTCGCGCTGACCCGCTGCTCGCGCCGCCTGCACCGGTGGCTCCTGCTGTCGACTGCAGCAACTCGAGAACGATCGCGCCTCCTCGCACCTCGATCTCGTGTCCGCGATATTCCTTGTTGAGGCGTCGTATTCGGCAAGTCTCGTTGACGCCCAACTTTTTGATGAGCGACATGGACGGATGAGATGAGCACCGGCGGATCCAGGATTTTTCTGACGGGGTGGGAGTTTCCAAATCGCGCCTCAGTCGAAAATTGTGAATACTGTTTTGCGTCAACAGCCGCCTCGCTTAGAATCTCAAGGTTGCTTGTTGTGTCCCTACCTTGTGCATTTGTAGCGACGCAGGCGCAGGTTTCCGTTAGCAGCCGCAGTAGGTACTATGTAAGTGGGAGTGGGACGACGTCGCCCTGAGCCGACCTTGGCACGCTCAAGCCGAGGAAGGCACCACGCGCAACCGTTCTTCTTTCGACGACAAAAAACCCCTGGGCTTGGGCCGCTTCCTTGGTTCTAAGCGCGTCAGTCGTCAGTCGTGCGTACACGGTAATCATACCGGTAGGTGGGTTAGTACTGACACTGACAACTGATTCTACAATGTATTTTTATTGTATTGATTCCTTTCATGCAGTGCACGCACGTGCATTGTTCACAACAAGAAAACAACTAGTGGTATCCGCGTGTGTCACTAATGGTATTTACGTCACTTCCTGTAGATGCGTAGGCGGGCACACAGCAGTGCACTCGTGCTTACAATTCGCTTTTAAACTCTTCCGTTCCATCCACGACGGCAAATCCTTTGGTGTCACTTTATTTAAAGTTGCGTTTGTGCGCTTTAGTAAATTCTCTCTTGCGCATTAGTAATTAGTGAATACTTGGTGAACTCTGGTCGCTTGGTGAAGCTCGACTACAGTCTACTTCGAAATGAACGTCTGGAAGAAATCAACGCCCAAAGTCCCCGGTGCGCCGCGGCCTCCGTCTGGGCGCCGATCTGCGCTGCGCGTCCACGACACTCGGCGTCTTTCAGAGATACCGCCAATCAGGCCGAACAGACTGAATCGGCACAGATCCGTCTTTGCCCAAGGACGTCCCGCCGACGCCATGGTGCCGATTCTCAACGTTGAGGTACCACACGGCGCCGTCCATTTGTCCACCGGCGGTGGCGCCTGTTTTCAGTTCCCCTTGCCCGTCGACAAGGCGATCAAAGGACTGAAGAACGACCGCGATCAGTTCGTGACCCTGCACGTGAAGTCGGAGCTGGGGCAGGTGTGGCTGGAGTCGCCGGGTTCGTCGTCTTGTCACGGCTTTGGAAACAGGCTTCGTAGCGCTCGTTTGCAGAGCGGACGACGAAGTTCAAGCTGTCCGAGATCAGCGACGTTCTCGCCGACTCCATTCCGGACCATCGCGGCTACCACTTCATCGTGCGTCGACTGTCGCAACGGCGATGGCGTGGGCCACGCCAGACTGCGTTCGTTGCAGGGCTTCAAAGCCGGCGTCACCGAGGGCAGCAGGCACTGGCTCTATTGGGTTCCCAGTCAGCACGTGGAGGCGCTCAAGGCCGCTCTCGCCGACCAGTCCGCCAGCTAAGCGCCACCTCTGCCACTGCTGCTCTCCTCGGCCGTCACCGCCTCTACTTGCCTCGCCTCTGCTAGCGCGCTGTCGTACTGCTAGCCGCCTGTCCGCGACCGGCGTCCGCGACCACCGCTTTCCCGTCCGTCTGCTGCTCGCGCGCTGCCGCCGCGCTGCCTGCTCGCGCTGACCCGCTGCTCGCGCCGCCTGCACCGGTGGCTCCTGCTGTCGACTGCAGCAACTCGAGAACGATCGCGCCTCCTCGCACCTCGATCTCGTGTCCGCGATATTCCTTGTTGAGGCGTCGTATTCGGCAAGTCTCGTTGACGCCCAACTTTTTGATGAGCGACATGGACGGATGAGATGAGCACCGGCGGATCCAGGATTTTTCTGACGGGGTGGGAGTTTCCAAATCGCGCCTCAGTCGAAAATTGTGAATACTGTTTTGCGTCAACAGCCGCCTCGCTTAGAATCTCAAGGTTGCTTGTTGTGTCCCTACCTTGTGCATTTGTTGCGACGCAGGCGCAGGTTTCCGTTAGCAGCCGCAGTAGGTACTATGTAAGTGGGAGTGGGACGACGTCGCCCTGAGCCGACCTTGGCACGCTCAAGCCGAGGAAGGCACCACGCGCAACCGTTCTTCTTTCGACGACAAAAAACCCCTGGGCTTGGGCCGCTTCCTTGGTTCTAAGCGCGTCAGTCGTCAGTCGTGCGTACACGGTTATCATAGGTGGGTTAGTACTGACACTGACAACTGATTCTACAATGTATTTTTATTGTATTGATTCCTTTCATGCAGTGCACGTGTATTGTTCACAACAAGAAAACAACTAGTGGTATCCGCGTGTGTCACTACTCACTAATGGTATTTACGTCACTTCCTGTAGATGCGTAGGCGGGCACACAGCAGTGCACTCGTGCTTACAATTCGCTTTTAAACTCTTCCGTTCCATCCACGACGGCAAATCCTTTGGTGTCACTTTATTTAAAGTTGCGTTTGTGCGCTTTAGTAAATTCTCTCTTGCGCATTAGTAATTAGTGAATACTTGGTGAACTCTGGTCGCTTGGTGAAGCTCGACTACAGTCTACTTCGAAATGAACGTCTGGAAGAAATCAACGCCCAAAGTCCCCGGTGCGCCGCGGCCTCCGTCTGGGCGCCGATCTGCGCTGCGCGTCCACGACACTCGGCGTCTTTCAGAGATACCGCCAATCAGGCCGAACAGACTGAATCGGCACAGATCCGTCTTCGCCCAAGGACGTCCCGCCGACGCCATGGTGCCCATCCTCAACGCTGAGGTACCACACGGCGCCGTCCATTTGTCCACCGGCGGTGGCGCCTGTTTTCAGTTCCCATTGCCCGTCGACAAGACGATCAAGGGACTGAAGAACGACCGCGAGCAGTTCGTGACCCTGCACGTGAAGTCGGAGCTGGGGCAGCTGTGGTTGGAGTCGCCGGGTTCGTCGTCTTGTCACGGCTTTGGAAACAGGCTTCGTAGCGCTCGTTTGCAGAGCGGACGACGAAGTTCAAGCTGTCCGAGATCAGCGACGTCGTCGCCGACTCCATTCCAAACAATCGCGGCTTCCACTTTATCGTGCGTCGACTGTCGCAACGGCGATGGCGTGGGCCACGCCAGGTTGCGTTCGTTGCAGGGCTTCAAAGCCGGCATCACTGAGGGCAGCAGGCACGGGCTCTACTGGGTGCCGAGTCAGTATCTGGAGGCGCTCAAGGCGGCGCTCGACGACCCGACCGTCTGTTAGGCTCCGCCTCTGCCACTGCTGCTCTCCTCGGCCGTCACCGCCTCTCGCTGACGAGCCTCTACTAGCGCGTCTTCTGCTGTCCGACTGCTTGCCGCCTGTCTGCGACCGGCCGCCCACCGCTTTCCTGTCCACGACCCACGCCGCGCTGCCTGCTGCCAACGGTGGCTCCTGCTGTCGTCTGCAGCAAGTCGAGAACGATCGCGCCTCCTCCCTCGCACCATCCTCGCGCCTCCTCCATGGTCCGGCTCGCTCTAGTGTGACCGCGCGGGTCGAGAGAAAAAAGCACGTCTCGCATAGCGTCAGCGCTGCCCTTTTTGACATCGCGCGGTCGTTGCTGAGCAATGGCGAATCCAGGATATTCTCACAGGGTGAAGGGGGCGAGGTCAACCATGTATTTTCGTACAAATTTATTTTCGAGATCTATATTTTGCACGTTTTGCCACTGCAGGCGTCTTTTCCGCACGTTTTGCAACACTTTAAAACAAGCAGCCGAATGTAACGGCATCCGGCTAGCCGACTGACATGCGCATACCGTACTGCAACACTCTCGCTCCTCAATGCCGGTCTCGGAGGCCGATTTACAATCATCCGCGTCTGTCATCCGGCATAAACAGAAGCTCTCCCATCCCCCCTCCACTAGTCTGCATCAACGACCTCCTCATCCAGCAGCGGTTAGTGCTCGCTTACGAGTTACGACCCAAGCAACCGTAACCTTCACCTTCACCGTAACTTTGAATTTACAAAAAAAAAACAGTGTAAAATTTGAATACATGAAAAAGATTGATTAACTACATTGTACTTGTACCAAACTAAATTCGGGCGCAAACAAAGTACCGTATTTCGCATTTCGGCTACCATATTTCGCACTTGAATTAGGATCGCGTCTCATGACGTACTAATTGGCCTACTACGTGCGCACACGTTGGTTCCGAACCCGATAGTAGCTCGTTGCCGAGGTTGGCGAGCGCTCTCTCTCGACATGGGGCAGTCCGAGAGCCGTATGAACTTCCGCAAGGCGGTCATCGACCTGACGCTCGACAAGAAGGTAGCTTTGTGCTGTGTCCGTGGCTTTGGAGTCGAGGTTGCTTCGAGCATTGGTTCGTCGCGCGTGGCAGCAAGTGGAGCCGGCGAATGAGCAGTTCTGGGAGCAGTTCTGGACGCCCGAGAACGTGAGCAGCGCCGCCGATGTATTCGCCCTCATCCCGGCGGCCGAGATCCGAGCCCTAAGAGAGGACAGTCCCAACAACCTGGCGACCCTCTGCTACAAGGCTGTGGAACGCCTCGTACGGGCCGCAGCCGACCCCGCCTGCCACTCGGCGCCCAAGGAGCAGCAGAAGAGTCGGTGACGACGCGCACCGGTGTCGTGGTTGGACTAAGGGCGACGCTAGGAGGCCCTGAATGGCTCAATAGCATAGCCTTGCCCATGATGACGCCTGCCTGTCCACACAGACACAAAATTAGGCGCGAGGGCCGCGAAAACGCCATCTGCGATCTAGGGCAGCGATAGCACGAGAAACTCCACTGACAAGGAAATGCTCTCCACCAAGAATCGAACCCCGCAACGTGCGCGCAGGAGGCGGCGGTTCTCTAGTCGCTAGGCCATTCGCTGGCCATTCGTTCATTGATCGTCTCACTCGCTTGCCGGTTGCAGTCGTCAACTGCGTGCGCCTGCTGACGCGCATCCTGCCCTACATTTTCGAGGACGCCGACTGGCGCGGCTACTTCTGGTCCGCGCTGCCGGCCGACAACCCGGCCGACCGACACGACACGTCCGTACCTCTGGCCAAGGCGCTGTTAGGCGCGCTCTCCGACCTCCTCTTCTGTCCCGACTTCACGGTCGCGCACAACAAGAAGGGCCCGGTAGGGCTGTCGTCGTCCCGAGGGAGGGAGGGAGGGACTCAACTCGACTAATGAATTACTCACAGGAGACGGCGGACGGTCTGGCGGCGGTCGACAGCTGCGAGTACATCTGGGAGGCGGGCGTGGGCTTCGCGCAGCAGCCCACCACCACGCCCCAGTTCGACGGTCACCGCGCGGAGCTGCTCAAGCTGCTGCTCGTCTGCTTCTCGGAAGTGATCTACGTCGCTCCCGCCGGTGCGTACGTGCCTCTGCTGCGTGTCTGCGTGCGCGATTGCTCACGCGTGCCTGCGTGCTGGTGCGGACGTGCGTGCGTGCGTGCGTGCCTGCGTGTGCGTGCGTGCCTGCGCGTGCCGCCATCGTCGCGTGTCACTGCCTTCAGCGGACGGTAGCGCGTTCAAGAACCGCTGGGTGGGTCAGTTCACGTCGGCGGAGAACCGCCACGTGCTGCCTCTGTTCACGAGTCTGCTGAATCTCGTCTGCGCCTACAACCCCGTCGGCTACGGACTGCCCTACAACTACCTGCTCTTCTCGGACGGCCGAGAGCAGCTCGTCCAGACCGCCCTACAGGCGCTCGTCGTCTGTCTCGACCACAACGACGCCAGTGACCGCGATGAAGACCGTGGAGCCGCCAGTCAGCGCGACGATGGCGTCGATGTGCGTCGCGTGCCCATGGGGGGACCGATACGAAAAGACCCCCCCTCCCTTCTATACTTACTTTTCGAACCCGGGGCCAATTTTACGAGGAAAATGGAAACAATTGTACCTCCGACGCTTTTTGGCGTAGGGTGTTTGTGGCGTTTAACGACTTTTTTACACGTTTGCGCAAAAGCACCATTTGGGTGCGATTTCGGCGCTAGAAAAATCCAGCTCCGAAAATCCCCGAATTACCCTCTCCCCTCTTCGAATAAAATTTGGCGACCCCCACCCCATTTCAATCTTCATGTGCACCTATGGTTGGTTGGTTGGTTGGTTGGTATGGTTGGTTCATGTGCACCTATGGTTCAGCGGCCACTACAATTTCAGCCTGGCTACCATGACAACTTCTTCATCAACTACCTGTCGAGAATCCACCGCGAGGAGGTGGGCACGCTCGTTTTGATCCCCCCCATGTTCTTCACCCCCTTTCCATTCCAGGACTTTGAGTTTATGCTGAAAGGCTTCACACGTCTGTTGAACAACCCCCTGACACAGACCTATCTTCCGAATTCGACCAAGAAAGTGACCATGCATCAGGAACTGTTGGTGCTGTTCTGGAAGTGCTGCGAGTACAACAAGGTTCGATTGGAGAGGGGGGGGGGGCGGTACGGAGTTGTCGTCGTGGTTGCAGAAATTCATGTACTACGTGCTGAAGACGAGTGACGTGCTGGAAATTTTGGTGCCCATCCTCTACCACGTCAACGACGCCCGAAACGATCAATGTGAGTCGGCGAACGCCCTCTCAGTCCCATACATCTGGTCACTACTGGGTATTCGGGCTGGGGGCGGGTACAAATCTGACCTGCAACCGGGTATGGAAGAATGGGGGGGGGGAGATAAATGGCTGAATTCTGGGGGGAGGAACTCTGTCTTGAGAGGGATCGCGAACGAGGAACTCTGTTTTGAGTGAACTAAGGGGATAGGGGGTTGCCCTGTCCACTGGGGAGGGGGGAGCGGTCGCCCACTCATTGTATGCATCCCTTTTTTTTTTGGTGGTGGAGTGCTGGGAGGGGGGGGGGGGGTGTGCTCTCTGCACGCCACGCCACGCGTCGCGTCGCGATTGTCTAGCTCGCGTGGGCCTCATTCACATGGGCATCTTCATCATGCTGCTGCTGAGCGGCGAGCGCAACTTCGGCGTCCGTCTCAACAAGCCCTACGCCGTGCGCGTGCCCATGGACCTGCCCGTCTTCAGCGGCAACCACGCCGACCTACTCATCATCGTCAGTCTGCCCCCCCCCCCTTCACGGGGGGGGGGAGGGCTTTTTTGTCGTTGCTCGTTGGCCGCTTCTCTGTGGGGAGTCTCTGTCTCTGGTCAACTCACCGTGCATCATTTGACCGCTGACGAAGTGTTGGGCTCTAGCCTCCAGAGGTCTGGCTCCCGAATTTATCTAGCCGGAATTGCCTCCCCCCACAATTGAATTTAGACACTACCACGCAGCGTGAACCGATCAACAATGAAGTACGGTTAGACGGGTGCCATTATCACAGCACCGGTTTGTACCTCGCGAGGGGGGGGGGGGGGTGGCTTAGGTGGGGCGCCACCTCTGCAAGGCAAGTTCTCCTGCCTACTGTCGTCTTAGTCCAGCCTGTAAGAGCCCGAGCCGCGTCTCCCTTGCCCAAGGGGAGTCATAATCCACTGGTCGTACCCGCGGTGGGAGTCGAACCCCCGACCACGTGCGCGCGGAGACGACGCCCTGCGACTGCGCCAGTCGCTGTCCTCCGTCTAGGTCTTTCACAAGCTGATCACGACGGGCAACCAGCGATTGCAGTCCCTCTTCGACTGCCTACTCACCATCATCGTCAATGGTCCGTCTGCAGGGCGGGGGGGGGGCGGGGGTCGACAGGGGGAGTAGCAGCGCTGCTCTCTGCTCTCAGTGTCGCCCTACCTGAAGTCGCTGTCGATGGTGTCGGCGAACAAGCTGCTGCACCTGCTCGAGGCGTTCTCCACGCCCTGGTTCCTCTACTCGGCGCCCAACAACCACCACCTCGTCTTCTTCCTCCTGGAGGTCTTCAACAACATCGTCCAGTATCAGTTCGACGGTTCGTCACACACACACTCGCACGTCAGCCGTCCCACCTGGCGCTCGGCCACACCTACAGGAGGGTAGAGGGGGATCCTACTCAGAAAACTGTTGGGATGAACTACCCCCCTCCCCCTTGCTTTTTCGGATCCTTACCTATAGCCAACTATTCTTGTACACGCACTGGATTACTGACATTTTGATCCGTCTCAAAAATCCCGATTTACCCCCCCCCCTTCCTTCCAAAAATACCCACTGGGGGGGCAACTTCCGTGGGCACCTCTGCCGTACTGAAAGTCGCAGCGGTCAACGCCCCAGGCAATTCGAATCTCGTCTACACCATCATCCGCAAGCGCCAGGTCTTCTACCAGCTGGCCAACCTGGCCACCGACCACTCGGCCATCGCCAAGTCGCTGGCTGCGCGCAGGGCCAAGGCGGTCGCCGCCGGCGCCCCCAGCGTGCGTGACAGCGATCGGCGATGCGCTGATCACAAATCGATCGGTTCCATGTAGACGGGTCCTCTGAGCGGCGTCACGTCCATTCCCGAAGTGCCGCTGCCCCACGGCGCCGAGCCGCGCGTCGCGCCGCTGCCCGAAGGCGCGAAGGTGGCCGAGGAGGCGAAGCCAGGCACTCTCAAGACGACGCTAGCCGCCATGCCCGGTCCGTTAAGGCCCATTCACACACCGTTCTCGCAGTCCGACAAGACGGACAGAAGCCGGACAGGCACAGAATACTTGCAAGTCTGTCCGGCTTCCGTCTTTGCCTGCGGGATGCCGTCCGTCTTGCCGGACGGAAGCCGGAAGGTGGACGAATATGCGGATTACTGATTGCTCGCTTCCTCTAGACGTGGCCCAGATGACGGAGAAGGAGAAGTCGGAGGGGCAGCGCGACGGCTCGCCATCGGCGTCGACGACGGCCGCCGGCGCGCCGCCGTCCTCCAAGAATGCGCCCTCGCCAGTGGCCTCGCCGGCGGTCGACGCCGCCTGGACGCCCACCTCTGAATGGGTGCGTGGCGTCGTCCTCTCGCGCGCGAACACTGTTTACTGAACTGTTTTATTTTCCCAACACTCCGTGTAGGGGTAGGCGATGTCAGACACTGGGGAAGAACGCGTCTATCAGTGTATCACAACGGCGATGTTCGCCCGCGAGGCAAGCACCTGGCGCGGGTTTCGGGCCAAAGCCCTGGAGCCGCCCGACACAGTGGGCAACGAGAGTTTTCGTCGTTTTGCCAATGGGCTTTCGTAACTCAGGGGTGGGAGTTGAACCCCCGACCACGAGCGGGCCGAGACGACGCCCTACGTACCACTGAGCCACTCGCTCTCGACTCAAACACTGTCGGTCGTTGGCTGGCTTGGCTGCAGGTGCAAAGCTGGAAGAGCAAGCTGCCGCTGCAGACGATCATGCGTCTTCTGCAGGTGCTCGTGCCCCAAGTCGAGAAGATCTGCATCGACAAGTACTCCCAGCTTCTCCCCCCCCCCCTGCCAGCGATAAGCAACACTCGCACCCCTTGCAGGGGCCTGACTGACGAGAGCGAGATCCTCAAGTTCCTGCAGCACGGCACGCTCGTCGGCCTCCTGCCCGTGCCCCACCCCATCCTCATACGCAAGTACCACGCGAACGCGGGCACCAACCAGTGGTTCCGCACCTACATGTGGGGCATCATCTATCTCAGGTGGGTTCGTTCTACTCTTGCTCCCCGATCCCCTCCCAACTTGTAATCGCGTTCTGCTAGGTGGGAGTTGGAGTCTAGTCGGGTTCTCCGGGCAAAAAAAAAGAGGTCCCGACAGGAATCGTTCAGCGAAGGTACACTGTAGAGATGGTAACAACTGTGGTCAAGTGTACAATGTAAGTGAGCACTAGACTCTACTCAGTGGCGCTGTTTGGGTAGTTTATGAAAAAAAATGCACATACATATGAAGTAGCAATTCTTCCAGTCTGCAGAACTCTGCAGCGGTTGGGGCTTGGGCGAAGACCCCCCCCCCCCCTCCCTCATTGCCTCTCCCGTTCAGAAACACGGAGCCTCCCATCTGGTACGATACGGAAGTGAAACTCTTCGAGATTCAAAGAGTCTGAGAGAGAAAGGACGACGCGCCGCCCTGCCGAGCTCGAGTGTTGTCTGCTCTCTCCCACCGTTTCGCTTTCTGTTGTTGTTGTTTTTTTCAGTTTTTACAAGTATTTGGCCGCGTACAGGGCATCCTTTGTGGGGTTTTTGTTGTACATCGGCGGTAGGTTGTCTCTCGACTCTCTCAACTATGATAATTTCTACGGCGCGCTGGGCGCCTGTCGATGTGCTACGCGCCGCTGTTGTGTTCTCGGATTCGGCTGTGCACTTTCTCTCTCTTTGATCGTTCGTCTGCTGGTGACTGTTGTCGTGGAGTGGACGCGCTATAGGACATCGGTCGTTCCACCAAACAAACAATTACGGTTGCAGTACGGATGTGCGACGCAAACGAACGCGAGAACACGGATCATGCGCACACGCACGGCTGCACACGAGTTCTGAATAGGGGTCGTTGATGTCGTGGTTGTTGGCTTGGGCGTCGCCTCGAACGAGTGGTCCTCGAAGAAGATGCCGAGGCTGTCGACCCTGAAAAGCTTCGGGTGCGGCGCTGGCGTCTCGACTTGGTACAGCGTCTCTCTTGGAGGCGCGTGCGCCGTCCCGTGCACAGTCCTTCGACAGGACGCCCCGGTGCGTGCGCCTCTCAGCCGGACCTCCCCAGGGCGAGCACTCACACGCACGACGACAGCCAACCGCTAGTAAGCCACGTGCAGCTCCACAGTCGGGGGGGGGGGGGCTGTCTGCGCGAAGTGCCGTGAACGGCGTGACGGTTTGTGCGTGAGGTGCGTGCGTGCGCGCGCGTGTAAGCGCCTTTTCTCAATGAATGTGGCTTTTTGTGGTTGTGATTGCGCACCGCAGGCAGGTTGGCGGCAGTCGCAGCATGTACTACATATACCTGTTGTACTGGTATGTAGGGCGTCGACATATAGGCTTGACTTCCGCGCGCTCAGGCCGAGCTAGGAACGCGCAGTCGGTCCTTCTTAGGCGGCAATAAGGCCACGAGCTTGTGCCGCCGCGTCCTGGCTTTCAAACGCGCTATGCGTGCATGGTCAGCAGGTGTGCTAGTAGGCTACTATTTCTATTGTATTGCAGTTTATGGTACACAACACAGGAATTTGTGTGTGAGTAGTGGAATTCATGGAACTTCGATGCGTAGGCGGACACAGCAGTGCAGTCGTGCTTACAATTCGCTTTTAGATTCTTCCTTCCATCCAGGGCGGCAAATACTTTTGTATCCGCTAAATCTAGTTCTGTCTGACGTGGAAAGTGTGTAGGGCCGTGCTGACGACGACAAGTGCTCGACCGTCTACAACATGGCGACCCCTGTCGCTGGCGGGCCGACGGCGACGGCGGCGACTGGCGGGCTGACGGCGGCGACTGGCGGGCCGACGGCGACGGCGGCGACTGGCGGGCCGACGGCGACGGCGGCGACTGGCGGGCCGACGGCGACGGCGGCGACTGGCGGGCCGACGGCGGCGACTGGCGGGCCGACGGCGACGGCGGCGACTGGCGGGCCGACGGCGGCGACTGGCGGGCCGACGGCGACGGCGGCGACTGGCGGGCCGACGGCGGCGACTGGCGGGCCGACGGCGGCGACTGGCGGGCCGACGGCGGCGACTGGCGGGCGGACGGCGCCGGCCGAGGGCGGACCGACGGCGGCGACTGGCGGGCCGACGGCGGCGACTGGCGGGCCGACGGCGCCGGCCGACGGCGGACCGACGGCGGCGACTGGCGGGCCGACGGCGGCGACTGGCGGGCCGACGGCGGCGACTGGCGGGCCGACGGCGCCGGCCGACGGCGGACCGACGGCGGCGACTGGCGGGCCGACGGCGGCGACTGGCGGGCCGACGGCGGCGACTGGCGGGCCGACGGCGCCGGCCGACGGCGGACCGACGGCGGCGACTGGCGGGCCGACGGCGGCGTCTGGAGGGCTGACGACGGCGTCTGGAGGGCTGACGACGGCGTCCGACGGGCCGACGGCGTCCAATATCAGTCCTCTCGACGATGGCCAGACGGCTTCTGGCGCGACGGCGGCTGGCGCGCAGTCGACCGCGCAGGACAGACCCGAAGCCGACTACTACGGTGCGCCCCGCCGCTGCGCCGTTGCGAAACGCTGCATGTCGAAAGGCGCCGCCGACATTCGGCGTCTTTCAGAGCGCCCGCACCCCCTCTTCAACCCCGACCGCCACGCGGCCATCGTCGCTCAGGGCGTCCCGAACGACGCAATGCCCGCCACCTCGAGTCGAAAGGTTCGACGCGCGAGGCCGTGAAATTGTCAACTGGCGGCGACTGAGGCTGCTGCCCAGCTCTCCGTCGACTCTCGCTTTCAGGAGCCCCTGCCCGTGTCGCCGCTGACGGGCGTCAAGAACGCGCACGGTCAGAAAGTCAGTCTCACATACAAGGCCTACGCCGACGAGCTCTGGATCGCGTCGGAGAGTTCGTCGTCATTTCTCCTTTTGTCTCTTCTTCTTCTCTTGGCGAGTGCAGCTGCGGAGCGCTCGTTTGCAGAGCGCACGAGAAAGCTTCCCGTATGGGACATTGCTGACGTATACTCGGCGCCGATCCAAGGCCACCCCGACTACTATATCCTGGTGCGTCGACTGTGTCGCTGCGGTGATGGCGTGAGTCACGCCAGTGCGCGTTCGCTGCAGACGCTGCGGACGGGCGCGACTCCTGGCAGTCGCCAATTCTTCTACTGGGTGCCCGGGCAGTATATTGACTCGTTGGTGTCCGCCATAACGGACCCCGCTGTCCATTAGTCAAACAGCTGCTGTCAACAGCGGCTGACAACAGCTGCTGCCTGCTTCCACTGCGTGCCTTGTCGCCTTTCCGCTCTCCGTCGCCGTCGTCTGCCTCTGCCTCTGCGCTCCTTACGTACTGCAGCTACTTAGTGACGTACCCGTGACCTCGTGCCGACTAGTATCGATCAGTGTGCGAGTTGCTCTTCTCTCCGTGCGAGTCATCGCGGTACTGTGACTGACAACCGTTGGGTTTAGATACCACACCGTTGGCTTAGACACCCTCGAGCTGCGTCGACTACATCATGACTTGACACTAGTTTTCAAAATCATTCACAGGCTAGTCAGTCTCCAGTTTGATGACTACTTTTGTGCGGGTGGAGAGCGGGTGGAGAGGGGGCGGTTTCAGTCGATTAGCCGTAGAGAATGCTGTGCGCCGACCACATTAGACGAAGTGCGCCAACCAAAAACAAAGTTTGACGTTTGAAATTTGGCATACTGCACTGAATAGTTACGATTCGATCGATTTGGTTTGTAAAATGAGACAGCTGATTTGGAGCGCCATAACTCTCGGAATCCTCAACCGAATTCGACGATTCCTTTTCAGACAAAAATCCTAAAGTCTTGTGTATAATTGTTCCAAATTTTATAATGAGGCGGTCGCGATCCCGGCCGGCTGTACGGTGTCTAGAACGAGTAGGCCCCCGACGTCGACAGAGCGCCTACGTACACCACGTGTGAGCGAGAAGCCGAAACTTGCCGCCTCTGGCTACCACTACGCTGCTCGTCCGTCCTTTGGCTAGCACTGAAAATCCACGCGCGCTCCTGCAACTCGAATTCGCCTCTAGGGAGCGCTGTCTCCCCACGGTGGCGAGAGACGATGAAGCACAACGACACACGAAACGGGCGCAGCGCAAACTTCCCTTCCGTAGTAGTCGCTGCCGCGCAAGAGGCCGACGTCGCTTCCGCCTGTCGCGACGCGCCTGAGAGCCGACGCTGCTTCGCCTGTCGCAGCGCGCTGTGTGGGCAGGCTGACGTCGACGTGACGGGGCTGCCGACAGAGGTCGAGTCAGCGGCCGCTGCGCCGGTGCGCTTGTGTGAGAGCTCGCTCGCGTCGACGTGCCGGGGCTGCCGACAGAGGTCGAGGCGAACGGCTCGTGTGCAGGTTTGGGTACGACCGTCCAACGACGCTGCACTATTCGGCCCGTCACCAACACGTGCAAGACGCAGAAAGGTCGCACGGTGGCTTCGCCGCGAGCGGGGGGGGGGGAAAGCGAGAAAACAACGGGGATCGGGGAAGAAACGCACGGAAAATGGAATGACCAGCGGTCAGCGCGTGTCACGCGAGCGAAATGCGCGCGAACGCCCACGCATGCGTCGTCCAATCACGAGGGAGGGATTTGAACGGACGCGCTGCTAGCGACACCTGGCTGCGCCTAGCGGGCGGGCAACGGAACCAGGCTTGAGAGTCGCTACGACTACGACGCGACGACTACGACTTTGGCTGCCATAGTCGCACTGCACGGAAACGCACAAAAGGTTCACAGGTAGCGCAGCTGCAGGGGTCTGATGACAGAGCGGCGTAGAGGACGTTGCCACCAGTCTCCTGCAGTCTCCGGCGCTCCTGAGCTTCCCCCGGCAAGCTCACGCCATGGCACGCCTGTCCACTTCATCGGGCGAAGGGATCGCGCTTTCGACATGCCAGTGAGCAGCAACTCGCGGTAGAGAAGAGAGAGAGAGAAAGAAAGGGAGACGCGGCGATGAGAACTGGTCTCTGCGGCCACTGGCGGATCCAGGATTTTCTGACAGGGGGGGGGGCAAGCTCAAAATTTTTTTTCCGCTTAAATTTCAATTGGAGAGCTATATTTCGCGCGTTTGGTGCCGCAGCCCACTTTTTCGCATGTTTTTCAACACTTAAAACAGGCAGTGGCGCTACAAAACACACATTTTGCATTTTTGCGGTTCTTTAGGTTGTTTTTGGTAGAACACGTGAGAAATTTTGTTCAGATTTTCGAAATCGCGCCGCAGGCGAAAATTTTCAATGTTAACTGCCTCATTCCTTAGAATTTCACGGAATTTGGCATGAGTTGTGGCCAAAAGAATGCACAAAAGCGCGCGCCGCAGGCGAAAATTTTCGTTTTCCAACCTACATCTGAGCATTATTTCATTGGGCGAAACAGTCACATTAGGTCAGCTTGCATCCCTTGCCCCCCTTTACGTGCCTTACGTGCATCTCTACTTTGGATGGCGAGCTGAACCAAAATATAGAGTCAAAACCTTAGTCCAAACGCAGTCGTCCATACATTAGAGCGCCGCAGGCAAACATTTTCCGGTTATGAGGGTATAAATCTATGGGAAATAGGCCAATATTAGCCCTCTTCCCTCTCGTCTGAGCCCCTTCTGCCCCCTTTGCCTGCCCCCGCAACGTTCTCTGCCCCCAACGCCTGCCCTCAGCCCCTTCTCTGCCCGCAGCGCCTGCCCCCGCTGTCCCCCTTTGCCGACCACGACAGGGGGGGGGCCGCCCCCCCCCCCCTGCCCCCCCCCTTTGGATCCGCTAGTGTCTGCGGCTAACTGACTGGACGGGCCTTGGCAGCGGGGTGTGGTACTTGTATGCCAGGCCGAACTCAGCTACACCGCTCCATCGTCGCCCGCGTCGCTCTTGGAGAGGGCCTCCCGGGCCTGCTTCGCTTGAGCGCGAGTCAGGCGGCCCATGGCCGCCGTCTCGCCTCCCTCTCCACCTTCCTCCATCGGCTCCTCGTCATCTCCCTCGTCTCGGCGGTCCTGCTCGTCTTCCTTATCGGGTGGCTCATTGCCATCATGAGGATCCTCCGCCCCGTTGCCGGCGGGACTCATGCCTCCCATCAGCAGCTCGTCTGCCTGCCTCTCGGCCATGCCTTTCAGCACGTCTTCGTCCGGCTCCAGTCCTGGGCCCAACAGCTGACTGTCTTGGAGAGTCCCTTCCAGGACCTCTCTGGCCCCTTCTCCATCCGAGGTGTGCTCCCGTCCTGCGTGTTCCACGTCCGACGAGTCGTGCTCGTCCTCTCGGACGAACGACTCCGCTTCCTTGAGCGCCTGCTTCATCTTGAGCGTCTCGGCTGTCTCCCTCGGGAGATGGCCCTTCGACAGCTGCTCCTCCACCTGCTTCTGCCTCACTTCCAGGGTGGTACCAGTCCTCCCTGTGCAAGGCTCGGTCCAGCCATCGCTCCGACTGCGCGGCCAATGCTTCCGCAGCATCCTTCGCCATCGACATCATTCGGAGCTCGTTCTCCAACTCCGCCGTTTTCTGGCGGCGTGTGCGCTGATGGTTCCTCAGCGTCTCCACGTCCTTCTCCAGCTTCTCGATCTCCTTCTGCAGCTGGTCCAGGTACTGCGCCGCTCTGTGCGCCTCGCCCATCTTGACCAAGTCAAGCATGGTGATGCCCAACCAAGTGGGCGATCGGCCCTCTCTGAGAGCTTTCTTGAGCTCATCTCGGTTGTCGAGACTCTTCTGCGTCTGCGGCTCCTCCTCGAACTTGTCGTCGTCGATGCTGGTGCTCGCCATCGCCTCCAGGACCTCGCGCTCAGTCGCCGTGGTCGCCCTGTCGAGCGTGCTGAGCTCGATGCTCCTCTGGAGCAGTCTGCCGAGCTCCACCGGCTTGCCCTGCCGCGTCAAGGCATAGTAGGCTATCGCCAGACGCACCACTGCCTTCTCCGGTCCACCACCGTCGCTTGGTGCGACTCCTCGATTGCCGTCAGCATTGCTCTGATGCCGTACGGGGAAGCGCAAGACGTCGCCCAAAAGGTCGAGTGCTCTGGTCCCCAGCAGCTTCTCCATCATGTTGGTGCGGAGCCACGTGGTCAGCCAATTGGCCTGCCAGCGCGCGTAATGCGCGTACAGTGCGCTCGCACCCTTCGAGTCATTGTCTCGGAGGTTCCGTCGGCGCACCTCCACCGCCTTCACCATCAGCTCGTTCTGCCTGACCATGTACGGGCCCAAGTAGTGAGCTGCGTCCGACCAGACGTCCTTCCAGGGACGGCCCGACTGGACAAAGTGTCCAAGCATCGCCCAGGACATCAGGTCCAGCGTCCTCCAATACTCGTTCCGGTCGTCCGGCATCGTCAGGATGTTGGTCACCCAGTTCTTCAGCTGAGTGCACATCGCCTGCGCGAACTCGTCGCACATTCCGCTCCAGAGGCCTCGGTACCGCAAGATCGACGTGACCAAGCACGCTCTCGCTCTGGCATTGCGCTATGCAATCACCACCAGTTTCGGGTCTGCCGGCCTCGGCTCCTCCTCCGTGTCCTCCGTCATGGCCGCGTAGGCCTTCGTTAGGTCCTCATCGACCAGATCGGTCCATCCGGTCTGCTCGAGTCGGCTCCTCAGCGGTCCCGGTGGGTGGTGCATCGCGTGTGCAACCAACGCCGACCGCATCATCGACACGTCATGGACCATGTAGCTGATGAACTCCCGGTCCAGGCCCACGTTGCTCAGCTCCGTTGCGCACTGGGCGCCCATGACCAGGAACATGGAACCATGCAGGTCCCAGCCCGTGCCATAGCCCTTGTGCTGGTGGAGTCAGTAGGTCCGCACGCTGACCTCCACCTTCCGCGCCACGTGCTCCGAGTTGCGGGTCACGTCCATGGCGATCATCGCCAGCGCCCTCTGCTGCAACTGCCGGTAGCACTTGTACGAGAACTCGCCCTGGTACAGCCGGTCTGTGATCGGGTCCACGCGGCCCACGGTCTCGTACACTGTCGAACCGATCGTGCACTTCACCGCGATCTGCACCAGCGGATTGGATGCAGAGTCCTTCTTGTACCGGTCCGTCTCGAGCTCCCGCTGCGGCATCCGGTTCCACTGTTGGATGTCCGTTTCGGTCGGCACCAACACGCGCCCTTTCAGGTCCGCCGCGTTCTGCGGGTGGCGCAGCAATGTGTCGAATGAGTTCAACAGTGCCATCACGTCAGAGCTCGCCAAGAAGCCCACCACCAGGTCATTCGAGATTTGCTCAAACAGCTTCTCGATCGGCTCTCTGCCCAAAGCCGCCAACGCTCGGAAGTCGATGACGAAAGTCGGTCCCGTCATCCTCGCCAGCTGCATGTGGGTCATGAACGGCCCTCTCGCGTCCGTCCTCCTGGGGACGTAGCCCAACAGCTTCTGCTGGGCCCTGGTCCACTCCAGGAACGGCTTCGGCCCACTGCAGTGCTCGAAGTCCACGAACGGCATCCTCGGCTTGTCCTCATCCTCTGGCTAGGCCTCGAGGTAGTGTCGGCACAGCGACAGCTCCGGCCCCATGGTCACCATCACCGTCAGTCTCTGGTGCTGACCCACCATGTCCGTTGTCGCCCCCGACAAGAACATCATCAGCGTTTCCGCTGTCATCATGTTAGGCCTCCGCTGGAAATTGTCCCAATCGGTGAGGGCCCACTGGTCGTGCTTGGCGTGTCTCAGCCAGCGCCTCGCCGCGCTTTCGTCCGACATGACAAAGTCCCTCGTCGACATCAGCTCCGTTGGCAGGTCCGGCCAGAACCTTGGCGCCATGCCATTCACAAAGGCGTTGTAGAAGGCGTGCTTCATGTGGCGCCAGTGGGTTCGATCGCTCAGGCTCGGCTGGTCGAAGTCGACCTTGAGCCCGCGGTTCTCCCAGACGAGAAACGGCTCCTCCAAGAAGCATAGGTGTAACCGGGAATTGGACCTGGGGGGGGAGGGTTCGGGCACTTTCTGGGGGGGGGGGTGGTGGGTGGGGTGAAAATCTGGAGGAGGGGGGGGGTCTGGGCAGAAAAAAATGGGCAATTTTTGGTCTATTTTTAGTCAAAATACACTGTAAAAGCCTGAAAATAGGTACTTTTTAGCCGAAATACACTGTAAATAACGCAAACTAGACACTTTTGGGTCGATTCTTGCTCAAAAACACTGTACAAAGTGCATTTATTTAGCAATATAGTATGTAGTAGAAAGTTTTCAAAAAGTCTGGGGGGGGGGGTTGGGTGGGGTTTCGCACAAACCTGGGGGGAGGGTTGGGGGGGGGGTGTGGGTAGGGTCAAAACCAGCAAGTGGGGGAGGGAACCCCCCCCCCCCCCCCAACCCCCCCCCCAGTTACAGGTATGCCAAGAAGTAGTCTGGGAGTGGCGTCGCCAAGTCGTTCGCCACCATCCTCGAGTCGAACGTCCACCAGTACTCGGTTCGTCTGGTCGGGTCCGGCCCCTTGGCCAGCTCTGCCTCGACCTCCTCGCCAGACAGCTTCACCACCATCGGCTCACCGCTCCACGACTGCGGGTCATTGCCGTGCAGCTCCTGGCTCAAACAGCGTCCTCCGTCACTGGACCAGATAGTGATCTGGGTCAGCTGCTTCTGACTTGCTAGCACCGCGCGCACATAAGCCGTCTCGAGCACCTGCTCGTACAGCCGCTTGTGTGCCATCTCCAGCGCGAGTGCCTTGTCCTGGTACTGCTCCAGCAGCCTGTCGATCCACTTCTTCGAATCCGGCGACAGCATGCCCAATGTCTGCACGGACATGCCCTGGTACATGGGCGACGCCGTGTTGAACTGCTCCGGTTGCAGCTGGGTGTCCTCTGGATAGAGGGCCCAGATCATCACGTTCTTGTGCCGCCACTTTGCCATACGGCTGAGCGAGCGCAGGTTGCGGCGCAAGTTCTCCATCAGCTGATGCGCCAGAGCCCCGTGGTTCGTGGCCACGTCAGCTGCCATCAGCTCCTCGCCCATCTCGTCCGAGATCTCCAGCATGGACGTCACCAGGTGGAAGAGGTGGTCGGCGCTGAGCACCTTCCCCTCCAACCACTTCTCCATGCGCCTCTCGATGAAGGAGGCCTCTGCTAGCGTCGGCGTTGCTGACTGCAGAGCCACGAGCAAGTCGCGCTCAAAAAACTCTGCCGCGAACAGCATCTTGTAATAGCGGATGCCCAGCTCCATGTGTCGCTCGTCCACGGCCTTTTCCTGTACGAGCATCTGGAGCTCGTTCTCGAGCTCGGCCAGACCAGCCTCGTACACCGTCAGTCACGTGTCGTAGCCCCAGCGGTGGTTGTCCTGCACCGTATTCAGGTGCCTCGGGAATCGCAGCCGCGTGAACGCACGCAGCACTGCCTCCTGCACCAAGAAGTCCTGGATCGTCGAGGCCGTCACCCCTCCCAGCGCACCAGGGTCATAGACGCCTGAGACCAGCACTTCTCGCGGCTCCTGTGGCAATCGCGCCACCAACACCAGGCCTCCTGGGCCTTCTTCTCCCAGGTGAATCTCGGCTCCTGGCGGCGCGCTGTGCTTCATCACTCGGACGAGCTCGTCGCGGGTGAGGTGCACCCACGCGCCCTTCTTGGTGCCAAACACGGCCATCCAGTCCGTGTACCGATGGGCTCGTGCTTCGCCAATGTCGACATCGGGAACCAGCCAGTAGCAGGCTCTTCCCCCTCCAGACTTGGGCTGCACCGTGTTGTCGTTCCGGATCGAGTACTCCGCCTGCACAGCGACCAAGTCGCCCAGGTGCCCTCGGAGGTACAGCCAAGTGAGCTGCTCCTTCGGCGGAGTACGGTGGCTCTCAGCCACTCCTTCGGCATAGCGCTGGTACTGCTCGACCTTTTGGTCAACATCCAGCTTTGCGAACTCCTGTTGGTACTGGGCGATTCGCGCCCTCTGCTCCTCCCAGGACTTGTGCTGGCGCTCGGTGAGCAGTCCCAGCAGCTTGTTGGCCTCCCGGCCCAACAGGTCCAAGCCCGTCATCAGCGTCGACTCTCCGTCCTCTCGGTGCTTGATCGCCCTCAGCAGCATCTGCATCGTCGTCGACGGCTGCTCCAAGTAAGGCATGCGTGCGCGCAGCCACACGCGCAGCGTGACTGCTGCGTCGCCTCTTCTTCTGCCTCCCACTGGGTCTCTGAGGACCACTTCGTCCATGGCCGGGTTTCTCTGCCCATTCGGCAGCCGGCCATACTCGTACTCGCCCTCGCTGATGATGCATGTGAACAGCACCTCCATGTACTCGGGCGTCACGAGCTGCTCCGCCGTCGCCTCTCTGAGCGCCGGGTCCTCTTGCAGGATCGGCCCGTGCCTCAGCAGATCGGCCAAAACTGTGACCCTTCCGGGGCCCAGTTGTCCTCCACCCTAGTTCTCGAGGCGGATGAGGATGTCCTGCGCCGCAGAGACTGGCACCGACCTCAGGCCGTCTCTGTACGCCATAGCTGCTCCAACCATCGCCGGCAGATGCTTGTCGAAAGGCAGCTGGGTCTCGTCGCCAAGATACCCAAGCGCCCTATCCATGGCCGCTTCGCCTCCTTCGGCGGCCTGTGCCTGTCGTTGCTCGGCATCTCCTCGATCGGCCTCCCAGTGCACTTTGAAAAGCGCGTGATAGTCGAACGTGCCCCAGGCCGGCACGTCTGCCTCCTCGACTATCACCTGCTCCGTGCCCGTGTCTGAGGCCTCAATCTGGTGCAGCGGCGGCACTCCGCGCCATCGTGGCTGTTGACGCTGCACCGACCTCACGAGTGACAGCAGCTCCCTCTTCGTCGTACGGTTCATGAGGTTGACGGGCATCCTCTTCGAAGAGCCCGCTGCCTCCGCCTCCATGGACAGCTGCTTCGCCAGAAACTGCCGGTCCTGCACGTTGACACGCTCGCCCACGGCACGCTGGCGCTTGAAAGCCGGCTCCTGTGGCTCCATTCTAGAGATGCGGGCCATGCCCATCGGTGCCACGAACGACTCGGCGCCAGCCAACTCTGGCTGCGCCAGCGCGTGCTTCCCCAGGTGGCTACCTCGGCCTCGAGCAAAACTGCGCGCTCTCGAGAAGGTTTTGCCTCGAAAGGGGTTGAAGGGCGGCAGTGCCGCGTATCGTCCCCTGTAGCCTCGTCCAACGCCTCTTCCTCTGGGTCCAAATGGCCGGTGGGCTCCGTGAGCCACCATCGCGCCTCTCGGCGGCGCCATTGGCGTCGGCGCTCTTGCTGCCATCGAGCCTCTCAACGAGACTGACGCTGCGCGAGCCGCTCCCTCTCGTCGGCTTCCTCGGCTCCCTCGACTCTCGCGGCATCTGTCGCCAGTGCGACCACTCGACGCAGAGCGGGAACGTCTCCCGCTTCCTCGACTCTCTCGGCGTCATCGCTGCTCGCTCTCTCGGTGACGCTGCTCGCTCAAATAGCGAGCCACCTTCTCCTTGTCCATCAGCAGGAGAGGTGGGGCAGCTGCCTTGTGCATCTGCTCCGTCACCTTCTTCTTCACCTCGTCCAGCTCCGCCTTCTGCCTCGCAATGCAGGCCTGGAGCGTCCGCTCCGCCTCCTTCTGGGCCTTCCTCTGAGCCTCAGCGGTAAAGCGCTCATCCGCTCGACGGTGGTCGCGCAAGCGCTGGCTCGAGCCCACTTTGCCATCGTCACTGCTGCTGCTATGTCGGCGTCGCTGGTCTTTCTTCTCCAGCTCCTTCTTCTTCGTCGACACGCTGTGGCTGTGCCGACGAGCCTCGCTCGCCGACCTCGCCGGCGTCTTCTGTCCGCCTTCCGTCTGGTCCATGGGCTCGACAGTCTCGGCCTGCCTAGCACTGCTAGCGGCTCTGTCGCCCGGCACGCCTGAAAAGGCTGCCCCCGGTGCTCCGACGTCCGTCTTCTGCTGCCTGCCGCGGTGGCCTCGGCCACGCGCCGGCTTGTCACCCTGTGACTTCTCTCTCGACTTCCGCTCCATCTCGACGTCGCCTCTCTCCGCGACTGCGACAATGAGCCAGAGGATGTCGTACCAATCCTCTCTGGTCTCGTGCGCCATCTTGGCCAGCATGCCAAGCAACATCCTGTGGCTGTTCTCGACCAACCCATCCGTCTGTGGGTGGTAAGCCGACGTGAACTTGGTGGCGACGCGCATGAGCTTGCACAAGCGCTTCACCAAGTGGGACGTGAACTGCATGCCTCTGTCCGACAAGATCTCCTCCGGGACACTGGCGTTGCTGAAGAACGTGAGCAACGCCGCGGCCATCTCGCCTGCCGTCTCCTTCCACAATGGAATCACCCACAGTTACCGCAACAAGTAGTCCTTCAAGGACAACACTGCCTTGTAGCCGTAGATCGACGGCGGGGTGATCTTCAGGATGTCCATCCCGACTCTCTGCATCGGCCGCTCCGGTGGCGCTATCGGCGCCAGTGGTGAGTGACGG
>JASAMY010003862.1:0-46450 GCA_030248085.1 Paralinhomoeus sp. GSCO2_6
AGCACCTTCTGTTGGGCGGGCTAAAAATAGAAGGGGGGAAGAATATGTACCTTTGTCGATTCTTAGCCAAAAATACACTGTACAAACACTAAAATAGGTAAAAATAGCTAAAATAGCTAAAATAGGTAAAATAGGTACAAACACTAAAAATTGTCGATTCTTGTTAAAAAGAAACAACGCTATACAAAATTTGGGTTGGGTTAAACCAAGAACCTCGGGAGGGGAAAATCCCCCCCCCCCCACCCCCCCCCCCAAGTTACAGGTATTGGGGAGGGGTGGAGGATTAGAAAGTGTCGGGTTGGGATATACACATTGGACCATTTCGTCACCAGAATAGCATTGAAACTAGGTACTTTTCGCATGGTTTATGGCACTATTCTGGTGTTCTTTATTCGCATGGACAGTTTGGGAAAACCGAAAAAAACTGTGACTTACAATAGTGGGGGAGGAGGTGATGCACCCAACTCACGACCCACCACTGGCCAAACTACACCCAAATTACACCTGGACTGCACGGGTGCACGGGTATGCTCTAGAGCAGTGGTTCTTACGTCAACTGTTGGCGTCAACACACGCAGCAAACAGCCTGTCTAGGGTATATCTTACTCACAGATCCGCCATCACAGGTTCGAAACCCCAATTTGTCGAGCAGATTTACTTCCACTTCCAGTTTGACGAGAAAGAGATCACGGGATCCGGTGTCTGATGTGCTCCACCAACTCCAAAAGTTGCGGCCCAGTCCCTGAGCCAGAGTTCACCAGTATGAGCGCGTGCTCGGTGTGGACGCGCGCGCCGCCCACTCCATAGCCTGAACGGCACTTGTCTGATTCTGTGTTCTACTCAAAGGGACTCTAATTCCCGGAATGCGGGACTGTTGATGGGCATACCTGTGGAAGAGTGGGGGGGGGGGTAAATGGCCGAATTCTGGGGGTGTCTGGAGGAAAAACAAAAAATGGGGGGTAGCTGGCCATTCTTTGAGTTATACTTGTACTTTTTGGTCAAAAATGGGTATAAATAGGGTCTAAACAGTGTTAATTTATAGCTGTTTTATGGTCATATAACACTGAAAAACAGTGAACACACCAACATTTACTCACTTTTATCGTTTTAGACAGAGTCAAAATCCCTTGGGAAAATTCTGGGGATGTTGCAGGTTTGGGTGGGTATTGCAAAAATAGTGGGGGTAACCCCGGGTAATTCAGGATGGATTATTTGATGGATAATGGTGCTTTTTTTGCTTATGAATATTAGAGGGTCAAATGTGACCTGAAAGCCATCTATAGGTAGTTTTAGGCCAAAAATTGGAAGAAAAAAGTGCACAAATTGAGTGCCCAGGCAATTTTTGGATTTTTTTCCTAGGAAAATTGGCTTGTGGGTCCGCAAAATGAAAGCCAGGGGAGGGAGGGGTCATTGACCATTGCAATTTTTGAGAGGTTCCCTTGTCCAGCATTCAAAACTTATTTTCAGTAGCGACGGACAGTCCAATACTCCAGAGGACACATTAAGATGTAAACCAAAACAAAGAAAAAAGAAAATCGTAGAAACAACTACCTTTCAGTCCGGCCTTTGCAATGAGCCAAGCGGCTGGAACTTTCGCCACTCCCCCCCGTGACGTAGCCAGGAACGTCTGGGAATTGGCTGCGCAAGCGCTGGAACTGTTCGATCGCCACCAGCGGGTTGACAAAGAAGCTGCCCGCGTTTCCCAGACGCTCGGGATTGGGCAAGACCTTGGCTCGTCGCTCAGTAATTGTCAT
Source organism: Paralinhomoeus sp. GSCO2_6 (assembly GCA_030248085.1). Taxonomy (NCBI): domain Eukaryota; kingdom Metazoa; phylum Nematoda; class Chromadorea; order Monhysterida; family Linhomoeidae; genus Paralinhomoeus; species Paralinhomoeus sp. GSCO2_6. The sequence continues at coordinate 1,755 of JASAMY010003862.1, forward strand.
GAATATGCTGCGTGGTGAGAGCGGTTGTGCTGCGCTCGACAGCGTCCAGTGGTTCAACTGCGCCTTCCACGGCTTGGGCAGGCGGAGCGTGACGGCGACGAGGACATGGCTGTCGCGCAGCCGGCTCTTGAACGCGCTCGTTCGGTAGCCGAAGTCGCAGTCGGCATTCCAGAACCTCTCCAACAGTCGCGTGCGTTTGTTGAACGCGTCCACGCGCAGACAGAACTGCGCCAAGTCGGACCCGTACGCGCCGACGTTCTGGATGGGCGCCGCGCCGACGGTGCCGGGAATGCCGGCCAGGTTTTCCAGCCCTGGCGCCCCCTCCCGCAGCGTCCACTCCACCAGCTCGCTCCAGGACTCGCCCGCGTATGCGCTGACGTCGACAAAGTGCGCGTCGTCGTCGGCGCTCCTCAGCAGGCGTCGACCGCGAATCCGCATCAGGTAGACGACGCCGTCAAAGTCGGCTACGGGGACCGTGTTGCTACCGGCGCCCAGCACTACGTGCCGTCGCGACCAGTCGGCGCAGCGCAGCTGCTCGACAGACGTCAGTGGCACTATGCATTCAGCGGAGTAGTCCATGTGGAACGTGTTGTAGGGACGCAGAGAGGGGCGCCGACCGCTGCTGCAGTTGCCTCGTGGTGAGGTCATCATCATCCTCAACTGAGCGCACTCCACACTCTCCCAAAACACAAGCCAACGCTGGTGGATAAAAGAGGAAAAGAATGGCACGACGACGGCAAGACACAAGCACCCTATCGTCAGCGCGCACCAAAATTTCGAAAACGGGTAACTCATTATGCACTGCATTGTTAAAGCGTTGTTGTAGAGCTCCAATTCGATCGTTGAACGCGCAGACCTCCATGGATACAGTACAGACGTAACGAAAGAATTTAGTTACTGTAACAAAGAATTCACCGTTTCTACTTCTAAGCGGATTTATCTTTCATTCAAAGCGGAAAAAGAACACTGCAAACATCACTCACTCACTCACTCACTATTACACTCGTTTTGATCCGTTACTGTGCCCATGAAACTGCTATTACCGTGATTCTTTTCTTTTCAGTGGCAATGGAAGAAGAGGACTGTACACTGTTCACATTGTTCACTTCACACAGATACATCTACTGTTCACAATATGCAGAGCATGTTGCAACGTCAATAGAGGTACAGTACCGTACGCGAAGCAGCTACCTGTTGAGAACCTTGTGGTTCCCAATACCCTCCTGCTGGAGTCTTGGATTTGGACATAGATAATGGACTGTCTGTCTGCTTGGGCTAACTGATCCGAAAATGATTTGTTCTTGAAAGGGACTCATGCCATGCCCTACGTACATATCATACAATTCTAGTTGGCTTGGAATGATATGGCATTTTCGGCGCCCCATCGGATGAGATGCTCTCGCTATGCCGACGTTTCCAACTTCTTTCTTCCAGAGGCTAACCACCGTTTTGAGCTCCCCCACCTCCCCACTCCCCCACCTACCCGAAGCCAAAAGCCTAAGCCTAAGCCTAAGCCTAAGCGAAGCCTAAGCCTAAGCGAAGCCTAAGCGAAGCCTAAGCGAAGCCTAAGCCTAAGCCTAAGCCTAAGCAAAGCCTAAAACTAAGCCTAAAAGGTTGGGGAGGTGGGAGAGTGGGGGAGCTCAAAACGAGGTGTGCCCTTCCAGAAGCTGGCATGCATGCTCGCAAGATAATTCGAAATTGCACCTACCGTATTAGTTGTGACAAATTTTTAACTATACATGTTCAGCCAACATTGGTGATGTGCGTCAACGTGTTATTAGTGTTGATGTTGAGTTGAGTTGATATTGTGAGACGCCTAGACGGCGGCGGCTGTCGTCCTTTTAGTGGCCCTAGGCCGTTTTGTAGTGACGTTGTCGACTGGTACGCGAGTAAGAGCGTTGAAAGAGAATGAAGTATTACCAGCATTCCGCCACGTTGCCCGAAGACTGGGCGGAGACGGTGACGGCCTTCTGGCAGCGCTATCCCAACCCCTTCAGCAAGCACGTCGTCTCAGAGGACACCATCTTTAGGCGCATAGATGGTAATAATGCCTGCCTAATGCCACCTCGCCTCGCATTCACTAATCGCCCGTACACGCACGACTACTAGTAGAACGCTAGATGCACCGTACAGCGTACTTGTTCTAAGTTAGTTGGCACGCTGCCAGCGATTGCTGAAGGCAGTGTGTGTGTGTGTGCATGTGCATAGCCAAGGTCTTAAGGTTTTACACTCCATTGGTGCTTCTCTGCGTGCGCCGCGCTTGCAGGCGGCAAGCTGTGGACGCGTCGTCTGATGCTGAAGACGACCTCGAAGCTGCCCGGCTGGGCGTCGGTGCTGGGCGGCGCGTACGCGGCCGAGGCGCCCATTCTGGAGGACTCGCGACTGGACAGGGACCGTCGGACGCTGGTCACGTACACGCGGAACGTGGGCGCGCACACGCGTCTCATGACCGTGGTGGAGAAGTGCGTGTACCGGCCCGACGACGACACCGCTGGCGGCGGCCAGGCGGGCACGCGTACGGTGGTCAGTCGGGAGGCCTGGATCACGAGTGGCGTCTTTGGCCTGTCCTCACTGGTGGAACGATTCGGATACGACAGATTCAAGGCCAACACCAAGGCGGCCATGGACGGACTCAGGTTCGGACGTGTAACTTTTTTGGTGGGGGGGGGGGGATACCACCCCAGCCCAGTCGGCAACTTCCCACTCCCCCGGAACCCGGTCTACAATTATAAAATATCCAGTACTGTTTCTTCATCCTTTTAGGTGGTTCACTCCAAACAGGTCAATATCGCGTTATGCCGTATTTTTATGACCCTCTATAGTGTCCTGGGAGTGACTCCAAGATTGCTTGCCCACAGGATTGTGACGTCCGACCTGCTCGCCCAGATCGAAAACCGGTTTAAATGTACGCTCAGGTTCGCCGTGGCGAAACGACGCGCCCAGGCAGCCGCGGCCGTGGACGAAGCGCGACGCAGACGACAACAGAGGAGGGCCCCTCCTGAACTTGAAGGATGAACAGCTACGGTCATCGGCATGGACCCCGTTTGGAGACGACTATACAACTGATTGTGCGAGACACTAGCGTTCGAGTTGCTTTCAGCAGGCCTTGAGATGCAAGTGGAGAGAATAGTAAAGTGACTCGCGCCGAGACCGTCGCTTTGTGTCCGCAATTCGTATATGGATTTTCGGGGAGCCGTCACGGTCCAATATTGGGGCTGGTGGTTTGATATTCGATAGAGTTGTTGTCGACAGAGTGGCACAACTACGTGTGTGGAGCACAACGTAGTGGGTGGTGGTAGCATAAGTTCTTTTGACACAAGCAGCGTAAAAAAAGATACTTTTACGTAAAACAAAACTAGTCAGAATGTGGTCTAAATAGTGCGGTCTATTTGGCTGTTTTGTGATCGTATGTTGCTGAAAAGTACAGAAAAACCAACTGTTTGCTCACTTTTATCATTCTAGACCCATTGAAAATGAAAATCCTTTAGAACCGTTTGAAAAATTCCCCGTTGGGGGGGGGGTAACATACCCCCTCGTACAGGTATGGAGAAGGCTGCACGTGTAGCCCTCCCCCCCCCGTTCCACTGTAGCCGAGGTTAAAGTCAGTGAACGTAGGCCGTGGCTCACGCATTCCTTTCGTGTCAGCGCGTCTCCGCTGTGTTACAGAGGCGCCGGGGGATGGCTGGTCCCGGGTCCTTTCTCTCGGACAGTCTGAACCACAGCGGTGCTGGGGTGTGGACTCTGCTACTGGTCGCCTTGCTCTGTCTGCTGTTGCTCTGGGCTTTGCTGGCGTTCGCGGCTCGCCTCTGGCGTCGCCTGCACCTCGAGAGCAGCGTCGCAGTTCGCGACTCCAATAAGGGTGCGCTTCCGGAAAAAAATGTTGGCGCTGGTAATATTTCGGTGCGACCAACGCGCAGGACACCACTGGCTGGTGGTGGAGGCGTTCGAGGTGGGGCTCTACTGCAACGTGTGCGCCTTCGCCGCCTTTCACGGCGCCCAGTGCGACTGCTGCGGCGTCGTCGCCGACGACCGCTGTCTCGCGCAGGCGGACAGACTGATCAAGTTGGAGTTTGACGCTATTTCGCTGCGCCCTGTCGACCAAACACCTCGACGCAGGTGCAAGCCGGTGACGCTGCGAGCCGTGCTGTACGGCAGTCGGAAGAAGAAGAAAGTAACGGACCAGTCGCCAGCGAAGGATGAGCCGCACTCCTCTACTGACGGCGGGACGAAGCGTTCATCCGCCGACAACAGTGCTGCTCCCGTCGGCGACGACAGTGACGACGATGAGGGGCTCGAGGTCGCCGCCCCCGCTGCCGTCGCCGCTGGCTCGTCGCCCAAAGAAGAGGCGCTGTGGGCTCACCACTGGGTGGGGGAACCGCCCGCACGCGAATGTCTTTGCCCGGGCAGGCACCCGAATCGCGATTCCCAGGTCCCCGGCAACCTGCCACCCTTGAGTCGCTGCGCCGTCTGCCAGCGCCTGTGCGGCGACGGGGCGGGCCTGCGGGACGCGCGCTGCGTCTGGTGTCGTCGGTGCGCGCACACGCACTGCCGCGAGCAGCTCGACAGGCGCTGCGACTTCGGAGAGGTGTCCTTAACTATCCTTGACTGCCGGCCTTTGCGCACTGCGGCTCTCAATCTCTGTCTCGTCGTCAGCTGCGTCGCGCGATCGTGCCCCCCGGCTGCGTGCGTCTCAAGGCGGTCGGCTGGAAGGGCCGCCGGCAGCTGGTGCTGCACAAGCTGTCGACGGCGCCCTTCGACCGCTGGTCGCCCGTCATCGTCTTCGCCAACCCCCTCGCCGGCAACGGAGAGGGCGACCTCGCGCTGCAGAGCTTCCGGCGCGTTCTCAACCCCGCCCAGGTGCGCAGCGCTGTCGACATTTTTGTACGTTGGGGGGCGTCGTGCCGCGTGTGTCTGCCAGACCAGTTCAAGCGAGAAACCCGATCCCGGTATCACTGGCCGACATCGTGAGAAAGGGGCGAGAAAAATCCACCGAAGGGCAAGTCTTGACTAGTGTGGGGGGAGGGGAGTGGCTCCCTCTAGAATTGAAACCCAAGACCTTGCGACCATGAGTCCCCGGTTCTCGTAAGTCGACATTTCCTTTAGTCGGTCGTTGTGTTTTGCAGGTGATCGATCTGAGTCGAACCAAGCCCGAGTCGGCGTTGCGCTGGTGCGAGCTGCTGGCCGAGCGGCGCGTCCGCTGCCGCCTGCTCGCCTGTGGCGGCGACGGCACTGTGGGATGGATCATGTCGACCGTAGAGGCGATGAACTTGACGCTCGAGCCCGAAATCGGTCGGCCTCTGCTCATGTTTTTCACCCACCCCCACCACAGACAGACGCTTTCAGGTCTGTTGCCCCTGGGCACGGGCAACGACCTGAGTCGCACCCTGGGTTGGGGCCCCGGCCACAGCGGCGCCATCGACGCTCGCAAGGTGCTGCGCACGCTGATGGACCGCAGCGCGGTCGTGCCCTTGGATCGGTCTGTCTTGTCCTTCAGCCCTGGAATTATTGTTCCACGGAATCCATACTGGCGGAACATTGCAGCTGGGAGGTGACGATCGAGCGCCCTCCGCTGTTCGGCTACCGGCGGCGGACGCGCTCGCTGCAGATGTCCAACTACTTCTCGGTGGGCGTGGACGCGGCCATCACGCTCAACTTCCACCGGAGTCGCAAGGCGCTGCCGCGAGCCATGAGCAGTCGCTTCGTCAACAAGCTGCTCTTCTTCACCTACGGGACGAGAGACGTGCTCGAGCGAGCCTGCAGAGACCTGGACGGCTCCGTGGAGCTCCGTCTAGACGACCAACCGCCGGTAGAGCTGCCCTCGCTGGAGGGACTCGTCTTTCTCAACATCCCCTACTGGGCGGCCGGCGTGGAGCCGTGGACGCTGGGCGACGAGCCCCCTCCCGGCGCGCAGAGGGTCAACGACGGCAAACTCGAGGTGCTGGGTCTCTACTCGTCGCTGCACATCGCCAGAATGCAGGTGCGCCGTCCGTGCGTTGTTTTTCTGTCGCGAGAACGTCCGCACCTACATCCATGTATACAGGTCGGCCTGTCGGAGCCGTACCGCATCGGCCAGTGCTCGACGGCGCTGCTGCGCTGGCGCTCCCGCACGCTGCCCGTCCAGTGCGACGGAGAGCCATGGAAACAGCCGCCCTGTGAGCATTGTTCGTTTGTTTGTCTGTGTGTGGGCCGCTTCTATGATCGTGGGGGCCTCTCCCTGGTCACAATCGACCGCTGCTAGTGAGAGATGAGACCCAGTCAGCCCGATCCTAGGGGGGGGGGGCTGGCTCCCCTAACGGGCCGGAATTGTCACTGCCGCTGGGTTTGGTTCCGCTGGCCGGCAGCTCAAGGGACGCCCAGGACATGCAGCTCCCAGAGGAGACCAACCTGCGGTCCAGACGGCTCCGACCATGTCCCAGCACGCAAATGACGCCATTCGGTCTGAGGCATGCATAGTGGCCACGAGGCCGCCACAGACGCAGAAGAAGAACGCCACATATGTTCTACGGCAAATATGCTCAGAGAAAAATCCGCTGAAAGGGATAGTTCTCAATAGTGGGTTCCCTCGAGAATTGAACCCAGGAGCTTGCGATCACGAGAGTCATTCTCGACCGTCTTGTTGTCAGTGCCGCATCGTCAGCCCAGCCGGCTTTTCAGGCGAGATCCGGCTCAGCGCCAAGGGTCAACGTCTAGTGATCGTCAAGCGCAAGACTGCCGACGCCGCCGTCGGGCCGCTGGTCGACAGCCACCTGTCGACATCGGAGTCGTCGTCTGACGACGATGGCGGTGACGACGACGACGAGTCGACTGACGACGGCAACTGCCCGCCCCCGCACATCGGCGGCTTTTTTTGATTTCCAAGTGATTTCTCGGATTCGAAGCAGTCACAGGCACCTGACTAACAACTACTCACGGTTTGCTCGCGGCTAGAGATTCTTGAACGGCTGCTGAACTTTTACATCCTTGATTAACTTCTACTTAGCGCGCTAGCTCTTGTTCATTGGGTGGTGTGTACACTCGTGTAGCGTAGAATGGCATGCAGAACATGATGCTGTGACGTGCGCGCGGGAAATGCGCCTGCTGCTGTGACGGCCCCCCTAGTGACGTGAAGTGTAAAACTCGCATTTTCAAGGTCACCAGCCTAATTTCCGTGCTCGGTTCGACGCAATACGCAACGCAATACACTCTGATGGACACGACAGGTTAATGGACGGCTGGGGGTAGCGGGGTGGCGCGTCGAACGAAACCCGAAGCAAATCGGTCGTCAATGAATGGAGAGGGGTTTTTCAACTCGCTCGTCGCTGAACGCTGTTCTTGTTTGCTCTCGGCGACTGGGCGCCCCGTATTTCGAGTGTCAAAAGATCTGGGTGTGCAAGTGGCACGCGGTCTTTGTGTGTGTGCCCCCCCCCCCCTCTCACGCAAATTAGCGCCCGCCGACAGGCGCCGTCTTGTCGTCGTTTGTTTGTGGCGCTCGCACGCGCGTCGTTCAACCGGAATCACCTCTCTCCTCCTCGCCCGACGACGCGGTAGGCGCACGTTTCCATTGGATTATTCCGCGGCGAGAGGGTCCCCCCCCCCTCGACGCGTGGGCGTCTCTCGGCGCCACTGCGCCACCAAAATGGACTGGGTGCGCGTTGTTCTCGAGTCGGCGCGGCACGCCACTGCCGCAGCCGCCCTCTTTCTTCCCTTCTTAGACGGAAAATTACAACAGTACGCGGGAGGCGCCGCCGACCCAACCGTCTCAGCGTTGCCGTCGTCGTCATCTCCTTGTCGTGTGACGCGCTCGCCTCGTTGACACCGAGAACAACAGAAACGAGATGGCGAGCCTGTTGCTGGAGACGACCAGCGCCGGCTGAGAACAACGGGCGCGTCGGGCAGCACTGCTGCGCCTCTGCTCGCCGAATATGGGCCGTCGTGGCGACGCAACTGCCGAAGGAAGCGGCGGCGTCCGCTGCAGGGCGCGCCGCTTTTTGCGTGAGCGCGACATTCACCTCAACTCGCTGGTGGCCTGCGCGATCGAGCACTCCTTCTTCCACTACGCCAAGTGGCTGGCTCGGCGACCGCACTGGTTCATCGTCGGTCCCGTCGTCCTCTGCGTCCTCCTGGGACTGGGCTGGACGCGCTTTCGGTTCCAGCCCAACGCCATCGCGAGCTTCACGCAGGACGACTCGGTCTGGGCGGCCGACTACGACCGGATCACCACCGCCTTCGGCACCAACGGCTCCAAGGTGATCTGGCTGCTCTTCTTCTCGCGCGACTACGAGCGCACGGGTCAGCTGCTCAAGTCGCCGAATCTGAACGAGCTGACTCGCCTCATGGCCCACATCAAGTACAACGTGACGGTCGAGCAGGGCGGTCGGACATTCTCGTACATGGGCGAGACGGGGACGCAGATGGTCATGCGCAGGGCGCCGCCTCACGAGCCCCAGCAGCTACTCGAGCGCTATCTCGGCCGCAAGACCAGCCCCGTCTTTACGTACCCGATCACGCGCAAGCCTCCGCTGGTCGACTACTTTCTGCCGTTCGTCTTCGCAGCCGTCGACGTCAACCCCGCCGACGACGTCGTGACCCGCGTGGGAGCGATGCTCCTCCACTATGTGATCGACGCGCCCAACGACACCTGGGCTCGAGCGGGAGACGCGTTCGAGTACGCCACTCTCGACTTCTGCCGGAGGCACAACTCGCTGCCCACGTCACGGGTCACCTGCTCCGCCTACAGCTGGGAGTCGCTGACGCTCCAGTTTCGCGAGCTGACCTACAGGACGCTGGCCTGGATCCCACTCTCGGTGGGCCTGGTGCTCTGCTTCGCGGTGCTCACGTGCAGCGGCTGCGGCTCCTGCTCGCCCTCGCACCACTGGCACGCACTGGCCGGCCTGGTCTCGGTCGGCATGTCCTACATCTCGTCCGTGGGCATGATGTTCTGGCTCGGCTACGCCTACAACGACATGATCAGCATCACGACTTTCCTGGCGCTCGCCATCGGTGTCGACGACACCTTCATCATGGTCTCGGGTTGGGCGAGGTTTAAGGTCAGCAGCATAACCAATTTCGGCTTCTTTCCGATTTCTCAAGCGATTCATTTCCGATTATCAGCTGTGTAGCGCTTGCAGCACATGGAATGCCTTGAGGCGCGCACGACAGCGACGCTGCGCGAGGCGGGCGCGTCGATCACGTTCACCTCGCTGACCGACGTCGTCGCCTTCGCCATCGGCACGACGATGCGCGTCGAGGCGCTGCGCGACTTCTGCCTCTTCACCGCCACCGCGATCGCTGTCGACTTCGCGTTTCAGGTGGCCCACACTGGACCTGTAACCAGCCCGAGTGGCACTGCTCGTGCTACTCTCCGCATAGATTACGCTCGTTCCCGCCTGCATGATCCTGCTGGAGCGTCATCGACGTCGCGTGGAGGCGTTCGAGACGCGACTCAAAGCCTACGCGAAGAGTGCATTGTGCTTCTGGAAGAGGGAATCTCCCCCGGTCGCCAAGTCGACGACCAGCTCTCAAGTGCCCCTCGTGCTGCACAACGCGCGCTCCGCCTGGCTGGGCGCGTTCTCGTCGACGTCTCAAAGCGACAATTGCCCGGTCGCCAAGCTGCTGATGAAGATGGTCTTCAACCGCTACTGCCAGGTCGTCATCCTGTCCGTCAGCGTCCTCGTCGTCGGCGTCTCCGTCGTGGGCGCGGCCAAGCTGCGCTCGGAGACGGGCCTGCAGAAGCTCATGATGGACGACTCCTACATGCGCAAGGGCGCCATCCTCGTCGAGAACAACCTCTGGACGCAGGCCAATCTCTTCGGCGTCGTCGTCGACGCGCCCGACTTTGCGAACAGAAGCGAAGTGTGCACGATCCTCCTTGTCCTGACAGATTCCGATTGGTATATCGACTATGAGAAATTTCATCTTAGCTGGCTCGGTTCGACGAGTTCGTGTCGCGTCTGGAGGCTCTGCCCGACTACATGGAGGGCAGTACGAAGCTGTGGACGCACCATTTCATGCGCGAGGTCGACGCGATCGACTTCCGCGGCGACGAGAGCCGCCGACGAGCCTACGTACTGGGACGACTGGACGAGCTCATGCGTCAGCCGACTGTCGACATCCGAAGGGACGTGCAGCGCACCAGGCGCCAGTTTGTGGGACCGCCGTTCGACAAGGAGCTCATATTGCCTGCGCAGTTCTACTTTGAGGTATGTATAGGTACTTCAGTAGCTTCTGTCGGTGCGTGCGTGCGTACGTGCGTGCGTGCGTGGGTGCGTGCGTGCGTGCGTGCGTGCGTGCGTGCGGTCGTGCGGTCGTGCTTGGCGTGCGTGCGTGCGGTCGTACGTGCGTGCGTGCGTGCGTTCGTTCCTGCGAGCGCGGGCGTGAATGTGTACGTGCCCGCCCCCAAGCTCCGCGAGTGGACTTTTAGATCGGCTACTGGGGCTCGTCGTCTTGGTCGAACCGGAGCAGGAGTCTGGAGCGCATCGTCGCGATTCGCACGGACGCGCGGTTCGCGCCTCTGCGGCCGGCGATGTTCAGCGAGATGGTCTACATGGCCGACTTGGCGTCGTACAACAAGCGCGCCATGGCGCAGACGCTCGGCGTCGTCCTGCTCGTCACGCTCTTCGTCGCGTTGCTCTTCCTGCCCGTCGACAAGCCCCGTCTGCTCTTCTGGGTTGCCTTCACGTTCGTCGTCATCAACGCCGGCGTCATCGGACTCATGGGCGCGACCGGCGCCGAGATCGACATCGGCACCATGGTCACGTTCCTCATGTCGGTCGGCTTCAGCGTCGACTACACCGTCCACATGGCGTTCGTCTTCGCACGACTCGTGGACGAGGAGCCGGAAATAAGGGTGAGAGAGCCAGGAGGGAGCCACGCACGCACGCACGCCAAGCACGCACGCACGCACGCACACAAGGAAGAAAGCAAGCAAGCATTGCTGCAACACAGAAATATAAACACTGCTCGCAGGTTGCAAAGGCGCTCGAGGGCGTGGCGCGTCCCATCCTGCTGTCGGGTCTGTCGACGCTGATCGCGGTCGCGCCCATGCTCTTTGTGCCCGCGCACCTGATCCGCGTCTTCCTCAAGACCATCGCCTTCGTCGTCAGCGTCGGCCTCTTCCAGACGCTGCTCGTTCTTCCTACGGTCTTTCTGCTGCTGTCGACCCGGGAGAAGACCTACCGGAAGAAGACGCGCTGCGCCCTCGACCAAGCCGCAGTGCTCAGCTGCAGGTTCATTTGCGCGGCGACCAAGGCGAGCGCCAAGGTCTCGGACATCGATCGGAGGAGGAGGAGGACCCTGTCGACGAACGGCGAACTGCCCAATGGCGACCACCAGCGACCGAGGAGAGCTTCGTTCGGCATCGGCGCCGAGCCGCCACCGCCGCCTCTCCAGTCCGAGCTTTCGAACGGTCTTGCGCGTCCTCGGAGTCAGTCGCACGACGACGCGTTCAAGTGTCCGCCCACGAAAGATATTTGAGCACGAACGTGCCCATCATGCCTATGGTGATGTTGGCTTTGTGCATGTGATGCGATGGCTGGAGGGTCATCTACGCGCCAATTGGAAGTATGGAGATTTGCTGGCCAGGTCCCTCTCTCCGAACAAAAGTCTTTCCGCACAGCATACTCCGGGCAGCGTATAGCCTACATAGTAGCAGAGAATCGGCCTCTTGCGCGCGCGCCACACGGTTCTGAGTTCGATTCTTGATGGATCCACTAAAAAGAGTATTTCCCTACCAATGGATTTTCTCGTGCTGTCGCTGCTCTAGAGTCTAGATTACAGATGGCATTCTTCCGAACGTCTTTGGATAATTAGGTATATGGCTCTGCTAGCCAGGAAGGCGTCATGGAGTTGGGTATGCTGTGTGGGCCATTGACGGCCTCCATAATCCCCTAATGCAACAACAACAGCATCTCTACTCCGTTGTTGACTTTGCATTTTGACCTTAGCCAGACGTGTTTATGTTTCCCCTGCTGATCTGACCGCTCAGTCGGACCGATTGGTGCATAGTTGGACGCTCAAGCAATTTCATTTTTTTTCGGAGCATGTGATGGACGCTGGGACGGACATGGTCTCTGTTTGTTGTGCAAGCTGCCGATACGGTTCCGTTAGACGTATCGCATACGGTAGTACGTACCGGTAGCACCACAGTAAAGAAAATTGTGATTAGGAAACGCGTTTTGGCGCGCGTTCAAATCGTGTCACAGAACGTTGTCGAGTTGAACCGCTCCAATCCAGGGTGTCTGTCCATTGTGTGTTAATCAAGCAACTTGCGCGTCTCAGGGAGTCCGTGCCACGATGTATACGACGCCAACGACTTATGCGTGCTACACGTAAATTAGAACTTAGAACTAGAACACGTAAATGCTCGGCTGCGCACATGTTGGTGTCCACGCCCAAGTAACGTCTACGCCCGAGTACTCGGGCGTGGACGACAAAGGTACCGTAAATTCTCCAATAGTGCCCCCCGGGCACTATTTTTTTCAACCTCTCCTTACCCGGGGGCACTATTGGAGGGGGGGCTTCTATTATTTCAACCTAAAAATTTTGAATGGTAATGCTAGTTTCGCAGTCAAAATTGCCGATTTTTCGGTGACTTTTATCACTTTTGCCACATTTAATGGTTGATTTACCGTTAATAGTTGCTGAAACGTACTATTATTGGTTAGTAGTAGTGTGTATACACGATATAAATGTACCTACCACTGTATTTTTGCCCATAAAAGGCACATGGCACAACATACCCCTTACCTCCGGGGGCACTATTGGAGGGGGGCACTATTGGAGGGGGGTTGTATTGGAGGATTTACGGTAAAAGAGCGCCGCTCGAGTACTCAGCGGGAGGGGACGAACTGGACGCGCGCCGCCGCACTTGTACACACAGAGTCCAGCCCGTTTGGGCGAGGGTATCGCAGCACGGTTAACAACCACACCAACACACGACTGCACGCTCCTGATTTGTCCACTGCTCCAGCGGCGGCAGCGCCTCTTCAACTTTGCCGTTCCACGCATGCCGCTTTGCATTTTATCCAATTTGCTCCGAGGGTCGACTCTTATTTCCTGCGCTGGCTGGCGACGCAATTGGAGGCGACGGCTGGCATACTGATGGCCTCGCGGCCGTGGGCGCCATCGACTTGCAAAGAACGGCGGCCGCGGGCCCTTCGGCCCCAGGGCTGTGACGACTCGCTTGCGACCCTAGCCTCGACGAGAGCGGCCGAGGAGGAGGCGTTGTTTAGCCTCTCGAGGCCCCGAAAGACATGATCCCGACGAATCAGCATCGCCTCATCAAGATCTCGCACACGAATCGCCAGATCATTCTCAAGATCAGCTTCTGCTGCGCCTTCTTCGGCGCCGGATTCGTGCTCGTAGGTAGGCGGCCGGGGGCGAGCTAGAGGCGCTAAAACGGTCGCTTCAGAGTCGGCCAACACTAGGTACTACATATTTACTGTATAGCTTTAAACAAGTGATGCGAGGAACTGCGCGCGAAGCCGTAGGACACTTCAACGGGCTCAGCGCCTCAGAATATTACAATGTTTACTTACATCACTGGCACTGGCTCCATAAAACAAAGCAGTTCACCTGCAGCAGCGTTACTCTACACATTGCGTTGTACCGTAATGCTCCAATAGGTCCGCCGCCGCTCCAATACTGCCCCCCAATAGTGCCCCCGGTTACGGAGAGGTTGAAAGTATAGTGCCCCAGGGGGACTATTGGAGGACTTTCGGTGACAACAAGCAACGACCACCGGACGAAATGTTGATCAATTTTGTTCGCTTCAACAGGCGCGCTGACCAACGAGTGGCTGCACACGTCAGAGCGACTCAAGTACTTCACGCCGAAGAACGCCTCTGAGGTGGAGCAGTCCTACTTGGCGCCCTACTACTTCAAGAACGCCACCATCGGACCCTGGCGCTTCTGCTTCTCCGACCGTGCGCGAGCCCCTTTTGTCATTCCCCGATGATTATCATTTTTTGTTGCTCAAATCGACTCCTTTAGCCGCCACGCCCGTCAGCTGCGTCGCCGTCGACTACGTGACGCCCGAGGAGCCGTCCGACACGACCACCGCCGTCGAGCGTACGCGTCGCAGTTGACGGTCACGGGGCAACCGAGCACGCGATATTATGGTGTCGGTACTACACCTTGCAGTGTCGGTGCACAAGGCCATTGGCTTCCTGCTGTCGGGCGCGGCGCTAGAGGTGGCGGGCACGGCTCTGACGGCGCTCTGCAACACGCGTCCCACCTACTACAGGCTCATTCTCGTCACGGCCCTGCTGCACGTCTTTGCAGGTACAGTGACATTTCCAATCGTAAACAGAGCGGAAATGGGGCTCACACGCACTGTCACGGGCATTACTGGACGACTTACGATGCGTATGGGTATGCGCATACCTACACAGGCACATTGCATGCACTAGGTAATTGGTCCAACGCCCTCTCGCAGGCATGTGCCAGTTCCTGTGCCTGATCGTCTACATGGCGCGCTACTCGAAGGAGATCGGCAAGAAGATGTACAAGACGACGCTCGACGACCCCGTCTTCTCCCTCGACTACGGCTACTCTCTCATCTGCATCATGGTGCGTGCTTGCGCGCCCATTGCTGGAATCCCCGCGATTGGACTGTCAGAGCTCGTTGCGCTGGCTCGAAGTAAGGTGACTGAGGTCGGGGCGGGGTGAGGTGGGGTGGGGACGGACGGTCGAGGTGAGAGGAAGGGTCGCTATCGATAGAGAGGTGGGCACGTGCAGCAATACCGCCTCTGACTTGTCGTCGCACTGCTCCCATCTGCGCCGCAGGCGTCCTTCATGTGCACGGAGGGCGCGGCGCTGCTCTCGCTCATCGTCTACATGGCCAAGCACGACGAGCGCATGTTCAACCGCTACCACATCCGCGGCCTCTTCAAGTCCTCCATGATGGACAGGGCCACGCGAGGCGCCAGTCTCGGCAGTGGCGCCGTCGACAGAGGCGGCCTCGGCCTCGTCCGAGTCGCTGACGCCGACGCCGCTGTCGATGGCGCCATCGACGGCGATGACGCGCGCCTCCGAGTCGGCAGTCTCGCCGACGGCTACAAGTCGCGCAGCCGCTACGCCATGCTGGAGAAGAAGCGCAGGTGCGCTGGTCCGTCCCTACAATGGTTGTGCCCCTTCCGTCGTACTGGAAAGAGAGGAAAGCTGCAGGGTGGTCCACGGTGCCGGAGTCAAATTTGATTGCTGGCCACTTGCTTCCACGTTGGCCAATCTTCTTGCAAATTTAACATGTCATGCCTCAAACCTTTACCTATACGCTTGCAAAGTTTCAGCCAAATCGGCCAAACGAATAGACTTTTACTCGCGTCTACACAAAATCAACGGTTTTTTCAGAGTGGAGAATACAGACTGGCCCGATTTGGACGCATCATCTTCCAGCATTTCTTTCAGCGCCCTGGGCTCGGACGCCTCGGACGCACGGAATAGCGCTCCTGCCCCCTGGGCTCGGACTGTTAAGGAGTGGTTGAAGGAAACGTTTTCCGGCCGTTTACTCGGCCGTGGCGGTGCGTTTGACTGGCCGCTAAGGTCGCCTGACCTGCTGGTCAGTCGATTTTTCGGTTTGGGTAACTGTAATGGACGCTGTTGACTCTCAACGTTGTTCAAACGTTGAAGAGTTGCAATAGCGATTGAGAATGCCTTTGCTTATTTCGACGCTGAGTTGTGCTCGAAGATTTGCCATTCCGTCACAGACTGTGAAAAATGCATCGCTGTCGATTGCGGCACTTTGAAAACCGTTGATTTTGTGTAGACGCGAGTACAAGTCTATTCATTTGGCCGATTTTGGCTGAAACCTTGCAAGTGTCTAGATAAAGGTTGGAGGCATAACAATGTTAAAATGTTAAAATTACAAGAAGATTGGCCAACGTGGAAGCGAGTGGCCAGCGATCAAAGTTGACTCCGGTACTGTGGACCACCTTGTATACGGTATGTTCGATTTGCGCTGCAAACCATGAGGTTTGGGACTTTGGAGTCAAAATGCCCCTCTTTCGTGGCAACTTTCAGTGTAGCTGTTTCCGTACGTCGACAGTCACTATGTGCACGCCGGAGTGACCGTTCGGCAGCCCGTGGTAGGTACAGAGTGGGTAATGCAAGTATTCAAAAGTGGCAAAGTTCGACATGAGGACCCTTCCATCGATCCCATACGCGAATATTGCACGAGAGAAGAGAGCCATTAAAAGAATTCCAGTTTGTTCCTGTTCCTAGGTCAAGCCTGCTCTCGGACGAGCGGAGTCCGGTGCCCGCGCCCTCGACCGCGACCCAGCTGCAGGTGTCGGCGACTTCGCTCACTCCTCTGCAGGAGACCAATTCGAACGGGTGCCGTGCAATATTGATTAAATAATTAATCGATTAATTTGATTATCCTATGTTATATGTATGACCACAAGTAGTACCAGTACCGCGGTATCTAGAATATTAACAAAATATCAGTGCATGAGACGAAGCGGAAACTCATTTTCAGTTCAATGCTCGACGGCGGTTTCGGCAGGGACAACTTCAAGTCGACGTTTGACTACGGCATCGAGCTGGCGCCTGTCAGATTCGACATTGAGAGCCCTCGAAGCGACGTCAGCCCCATCGGGCCGATGAAGTCTGGATTTCTGTGAATTTCAAATCTTTTAAAATCTTTCTCTACTGAACTCCGGTCTTCCCGCTATGCAGCGTCTCAGCAATACGAATTATTGCGTACTTGTGTACGTGTCCGCGGAATTTCGACGTTTTTTGTTTGCGTGTTTTCCGAATTCGGCGCAAGCCCAAGCAGAGTACGGTAGGCGGAAGCGCTAATCACGATGCATGAACTGCTTGAGTTCGTGCGTCAGGGCCGGGGTGGAGGAGCGCCGGCGTCCTCGGCCGGGACTGGGCGGCATGGAGCCGCGTCGCGCCAGCTTCAGCAGCGCCGGCGACGCCGGCACGCCCATCATCTTCTCGAGGTGGGCCAGACTCACTAAAGAGGTGCTATTGCACCTCAGCCGTCGTGTGACTGTGCAGTTGGTCACTGCGAAATTTAAGGAATTGCGGCTACCATCCGAAAATGATTAGGTACTCGTGCTGCCAAAATTCAAAAGCTGCCCTTCAGAAAACTTCTTTTTGCCAGTTGCCCGGCGTAAAACTGCACTGCACACGCGCCAAGACGAACCTTTCTCTGCCAGACCCGGCACGATGGCGCACTTGAGATGCAGAGATGGATATCTGTGGAAGAATAGGATCAACTGCAGCACTGCAGCAGCCTGGTCGACCAAGAATGACAGCGAGGCGAACCAGAATGAGTAGTCTGCACCAAAGCAGCGTCTTGTAACAGATTGCAACTCTCGGCGTGAAAAGGAACGCACCATAATAGTAGTTGTATAGCGGGTCCTCTCCAGTCGCCATTTTGCGCATGCGTGGCACCATCTCTTCGTCGCAGGCGCAGATCAAGAGGATGATGACGACCATCGTTATGATCCCTGAACTGACTTAAAAAAAATCAACAACTTCTGACTGCGAGGCAGATTAACGCCAAAGAATGCCGAGTGCATTCGGGAAGAGCGCGGGCTGGGTGCGACCCAGGTTAATTGCATTCCGGTGCATGCATGGGCGGTGAATAGGCTTGGGCAGGCCCACATGAGACCCAGAGAGTGTTGGTGACGCACCGGTGACGATGAATCCGATAGCCGAGTAGAACGTGTGTCGGTTCTCGAACCAGTAGCCGCTGCAGCCGAGCAGGGTCGAGCCCATGCACAGCAGCAGAGCCACAATGTGCAGAAAGGCGGTCGCTCTGATGCGCACTGAACAGCGTTCCACGTTGGTAAACCACCCTCATAACCTATTGTAGCACTCTTCAATTAGCCAGCTCCATGCGGCCCATTCCGACCCCTCCCATCCAATCGACCCCTACGGTCCGAACAAAACAACGAGCCCCGTGGGTCAATTTGAGAGTCTGCGGGTATTTGCAGTTTAAAAGTCCCCCACACCCATAATGGCGGAGCTGGCGACGCTGAACTCGTCGAACTCCTCGACGAGCGCGCAGGCGTCGGCGAGCGCGTAGAACCTCTTCCGCGCCGCGTGCGGAATGACGAATATGCGGGCGGATCGATTCAGCGCCACCGGCTCCATGGCAGCCGAGTGCTCGGCCAGCTGCGCCGTGTCCGTCGCCGTCACGTCCGCGCCCTCCTCCAAGAGGCTCGTGTAGTTGGTGACGACCTCCAGCGGCACGTTCGTCTTCTCGCCCAGCAGCCAGTTGACGAACGGAATGCAGTTCGTAAAGCAGCTGCGCTTGAACAGCGGGTCCGCTGAACAAGTGCCCCGACGACCTTAGTCGAATCTTAGTCCAAACCTACGGTAAGTTCGCCAATTGTGTCCCACGCTTTCAATAGTACCTCCTCCTAGGCAATATTGTCTCCTGTGTAGCCGCCGCACTTTTTTTGCTACCAGTACTGCCAACAGCACACGTTTACTTACTCCATTTCCAGCATACATGTATAATGCCCCGTCTCCAAAAAGCGTCCACCCCCTAATAGTGCTCTCGGGTAACCCAGGGTTGGCACACTGCTACCCAGGAGGCATTCTTGAAGAATTTTTGCATGTCATGTCAAATTTGAACTGGAAAAATGGTCGAACTCTGAAAGTAGTCGACGACGGCGCCGACGCTCTCTCTTTCTCGGAGGTCTTCGAGGCTGATGTTGAGCTGTCGGCAGACGCGGAAGTAGCCCGCGTTGTAGCGGAAGACGGCCCGCTGCTTCAGGTCGCTGGTCGGTCGGATCAGGTTGATGGGGCGCGGCTCGTAGGTCGTGATCAGGTGGTCGGTGGCCAGCGCCGAGGCCAGCAGCAGACTCGCCACCGCCGCCGCGAACACGGCCACCGCCGCGATGCGCGACTCCGTCATGCGCGCGCCCACGATCGCCTGAGCTGGCTGCTGCTCCTCTGCTATAGATTCTGTTGTAAAGGATCCATTCGTGTAGTCGCGCCACGCACAGCTGTACACGTCTTTTGTGTACCGTAGACCCTTCAATTAACCTCACTGGCTACTTGCTGCGTTCGAGCTGTAGAAGGGGACCGAACGTTAGATGCGGAAGTTTAGTGGCTTTGATAATGTGAGGGAAGCTTCGTAGAAGCGAACCGCACAGAGATCATTTGCGTGTACATTCACAGTGCACAAGGACAAGGCACAGTCTTCTCACACACTCCCACACAACTCTCAGTCTCACGTGCACGTGTTACTAATTAGAGAGTTCACGGTATAAACGAACAGACAAACAAACGGTTTTAATTTGAGCAGTACCATCGTTTGCTTACAGTACTGGCGCGTCTGACTGTACAGGTTAAACTGTTTACATTAGGTGTACGGTATACTACCTCGTCACTTACAGCTACCGTCGAGCTAGCGGTACTGCTCGCTGTGCCGCCACTCCCAGTGACGCGCCTTCTGGACGAGGCTTTGCGGAAAACGACTGACGCCGACGCCGGTGTGCGAGTTCGACCGAGTCCCCTCAGTCGGTGTCGGCGCCTTTCGCAAGCCCAGCAGCGCTGCTGCGCTGTCGACGGCTTTTCAGAAGCACTCTCCTCCTGCACTGCAGCTTGTACTGCTTTCCCGTCGTTTCCAGCCGCCTCAACGAAGGCTTGATCCCTTTTTTGACTGTGACAGTCGGAAGACTCCGGCCGGACGACTGGCTCCATCTTCGACTGTCGTTGGCCGCGTTCCATGCACTGCTTTCGAGCCGGCTATTTTGAAAGGTTTCTTCGATAACTATATCGTACGCCGTAAAACGTCGTGATCGTTCACCGCTTCGGCGTTTCACTGACTACGTTCTATCATCAAACATGTGGCTTGCTCGATGAATTTCCGCTCCGCGCATGCTTCCACGAAGAGTGGCGGAAAATGGCTGTCTGGCAAAATCCCCAAGGGAAATTGCTGCGTACCATCTCTAACATACGGATCACGCAGTAGCACGGAACCACTAGGTAACCTATACACGTACATGGGTGGTAGCGCAATACTACAGATAAAACATGGTGCACATTATTCGCAATCTTATGGTATATTCATGCCCCCCCACCTGCACATTCCGCGATCCGCAGGCCACTTTGCCCACTCTATGAGCCTTACCTTGTAGGTACACGTATATGCATTCGTTCGCTGCACACTACCGTAAACTCGCAAATTGGTATGCGGAAAAATATGTACCGTACGTAGCAAGCCGAGGAGACACACATGGTATGTATATTGTGTGTGTGCGTGCTGGGGCTGTGGCGTAGTCCGCAAGGCGTTGGATTCCTGACCGCGAGGTCGGGGGTTCGATTCCTTGCTGGGCAAGACCACGGCTACCCCCTTGGGCAAGGGGTTTAAACCACAGCTCCGGTTTCTGGCTGTACCGTGGCTTCGGCCAAAAATCAGTGCCAGGTGGGGGCCCACCTTGCCTCGCGGCAGAACAACGCCCACTGTTGTATGTATACGGCGCCGCCCTGTGATCTTGTGATCCAGTTTACGGCCATTGCGCTGTGTCGGTGGTTGTCGTCAAAAATAAAGTTAAAAAAGAGTATATTGTATAAGGTGTAACTGACGTGCGTGAGCCGTTCCGAGACGCTCTCTCGCCTCTGCTTGTCGGAGAGGCGGCGCCGGCCGTCGTGCGCGGCCGTCGTGGGCGCTGGGTCGTCGAGACTCGTCGGCAGTCGCAGTCGACCGTCGTACGTGAAGTAGTTGGCGCTGCTCTGGCCCGCCGCTGCTGACTTCGAGCCCGACGCTCCGTTCGGCGAAGAGCCCGAGATCAGCTGCGTGGGATCTGGACGAACGCTCCTATTTTCTTTCCCAGTTAATGGAATGGTTACGGTACTAAAGCCATACCGAGAGCGGAACTCATATCCCGCAGTTCGGTGAAGGTGTCCGATCTGGTCGCACCGTTGCTTCTTCTCACGAGCTGCTGATATGGAACGTAGCGACGCTGCAAGGATTTCTCTTATCAAACCGCCTAAAAAACGGCTTTAAACAACAGACTGTAGCGCCGACGCACAGCCAATCGAATGGCTATTAGCACGGTCACGGAGAAAAGAACAACAAAATGGGGCTGTGGCGTAGTCCGTAAGGCATTGGACTCCTGACCGAGAGGTCGGGGGTTCGATTCCTTGCTGGGCAAGGCCACGGCTACCCCCTTGGGCAAGGGGTTTAAACCACTGCTCCGGTTTCGGGCTGTACCGTGGCTTCGGCCAAAAATCAGTGCCAGGTGGGGGCCCACCTTGCCTCGCGGCAGAACAACGCCCACTGTTATGTATGCGGCGCCGCCCTGTGATCTGATGATTCAGTTAACGGCCATTGTGCTGTGTCAGGTGGTTGTCGTGAAAAATAAAGTTTTTTTTTTTTTTTTTTTTAAACCACGGTTTACCTCGTCAAGGCAAAAGTGTTTTATAGAGCTCAGCATCTTTCGTCATTTGAGCACACTGCACAAGCGCCTACAGCAGTACAGCTGTTTTCTCCCCATATACTGCACCTAATCGGCAAAATGCATTTATGCCGACGGCGACGCCTAGGGGCAGCAGCGTTCTACGCGGCTGTATCGGTACATTTTCGCGCCATACGCAGCACCACGTCATCGGGCTACACGATCGAACCTCTATCAAGGCCAATTTGGCCAGTCGAAATCCACTTTCAGAAGACGACATCCCTCTCTTCCGGACGCAGACAATTCAACGAGTGGCCGACCGCTGACAAGTGGGCGATGTGTTCACACAAGCTGCAAAAAGTAGGTGGAGACTAACGTGGTCCGTTTTAGGAGCAGCCGTGACTACAGCCGGGGCGGGCCACCCTCGGGTCTTCCCCAACGGATGGACCGTGGCAAATTAGGTTGCGTCGCAAGCGTCTGGCCCCCTAACAAGATTCTAGTGCGGCTCTGTATGGTTTGCTGCTTCGTCACTCGCAGGGGACACGAGGGCTGCCGCCGCCCAGTTCCAATTTCAAACGGGTTCCAGGACTGAAATCCTGCGTGCGTGCGTGCGTGCGTGCGTGCGTTCCCTTGCGTACCCAGTTGGGTCACCTCAAAAAACACTTGAATTTTGTAAATTAACCACGACGGCACATGTATGTATCCCGACGTTCGAACGAAATCAGCAGATTGCGGTTAACAAAAAAAAACACGCACAATACTGCACTGACTGGCGGGCACGCACGAGTTTGTTCGAGGCATAGCAAGGTGCAATTCAACAAACTCTTGTTCACTAGAGCACGCATTCAGTGGAGTGCAATGTCCTTCTTACAGTACACACACAGGTCTATATCTATCGATACTGCACATGGGCACGATTGGGCAGTGCGCGCAACCTGCAAATTGCGAGCTTCCACTATTTCCTGGTTGTTTGCAGTGGTCGAAGAGTGCCCATGTGGCGCTGCTAGCACATCGATATGGCGCACACGGTCGAACGAACAAACAAACCAGAGTACTACTACACGCAAACTGGCATTGTCGCAGCACAAGCGCAGCCGATCTGCTGGGCCGCTTGCGATTTGCACAGGAGATCGTGTTCCTTGTTGCACAGAGAGACACACGCAAAACGCTTGCGCAACGCGCCTGGCACCACGCTCAGCAAGTCCGATGAGGGGAGGTGTGTACATGGAGAGCGGTGGAAGACACGGTCACCAATGCTGCCAGCAGAGCGAGCAACTGCAGTCCGGCCGTCGTCGCGGACGCTGCGCCGCCGCCGGTGTCGGAGATGGGTAGCGCTTCACCACGCTCCCCCTCGGGCGCCGTGGAGGCGTTGTTCTCGAGGAACTCGCCCTCGCCCGCCGCGTTGACGCCGAAGAAGCGGAACGTGTAGCGCGTCGCCGGCCGCAGTCCCTCGACCACGTAGGACGGCTCCTCGCCCGGCCCTGCAACCAATTTGAAAGTCACAACTGCATGCGAGCCGCGAAAAACCGGAAATTGCGGCAAAAACCGGACTTTTTTCAAAGGTGACATTTCTGGCCGCTTTCGACGTGGCCCACACGTCGTCTCCGCCGACGGGCGAGACGGGCGTAGCGGCTCTCCTCCTGCCGAGCGTCTCCGCGGGCAGGAACTGGACGCGGTAGCGGATGA
This sequence comes from Paralinhomoeus sp. GSCO2_6, assembly GCA_030248085.1. NCBI lineage: Eukaryota > Metazoa > Nematoda > Chromadorea > Monhysterida > Linhomoeidae > Paralinhomoeus > Paralinhomoeus sp. GSCO2_6. The sequence continues at coordinate 24,782 of JASAMY010003862.1, forward strand.
CGTCATCGCCGCGCCTGGACCGGATGCGCCACTCGATCGCGTCCGAGCGGCTCTTGCGGAACGCGACCGAGACCTGCCGCGGCGGCGCTGCAAGAATCCAAATCGAAGAACCCAAGAAAAATAAAAAAATATTTGTAGGACTGACAGCGCTGGTCGAGTCTGAGATCCGCCTGGCTATCGACCGGTCCGTTGTCGGCGAAGCACTTGTAGTCGCCCAGGTCCTTCTCGGTGAGATTGAAGATCTGAACCGATTTGGATTTGTTGTCTGATCTGCCACGAATCCCTCCGTCCGCTGCTTACGTGGACGACGGCTCTCTGATTAGCCAGATCCACGTCGATGCGATGAGATTTCTGGTTGTCGATGAGCACCTTCTCATTGGCGTTGTGGAACTTGAACTTCTTGACTGGAGGGTGAGAGGATTGGACCTGACAGACGAGTCTGACCGGTCGGCCAAGCACGCCATAGCTCGTGCGACTCGACTCGTCGAACGTTGGCGCGGCTGAAGGTCAAGCCAGTTCTTAGTACTACGGCACAGGTGAAAACAAATCGCAAGTCGCCCACTGTAGACGTCGAGGCGAACGGTCTTGCGATCGATGCCGGGATACTGGCCGCCGTAGAGCTGCGCGGAGCAGGTCACGGGCTTCTCTCCGTCCGACCGTCTCAGAGGGCCCACCGCCCACTGGTGACGCTGGTGCGTCTGGCGAACGCGACCTGTAGTAGGTGGTGTGAAGTAGCGAGGCGCACCACCCTGGCCAAAAGCACAGCCGTGTCACCTTTGTAGTGCACGTGGTCGTACTCGAGCCGGATGCTCCGTCCGCCGCCCTCGACGTTCGCGTCGCAGTTGACCGTCACCTCGCGGCCCACGCGCGCCGTCAGGACGCGCCGCTCGTCCAGCCAGCTCACGGGCTCTGGTCGACGCAACCGACTTCGTTCCACGACCAGCCGATGAAAATGCTGAGCGGACGTCGACTCACTGAGGACGAGGACGACGACCTTGCGCGGCAGGGCCTCCTTCGCGGTCGACGCGCACGTGTAGGAGCCGTTGTGGCGCGCGTCGAGCCGGCTGAAGGACAGCACCTTGCTGCCGGTGCCCGGGATCTCCATGGCACTGAAGCGGACGGCGCTCAACGCTGGGGGATTTGCAGAATTAGAAATTAGAATTGCGCCCACTCGACGCGTCGTCCGTCGTCTCGCGCCCAGTAGAGGACGGCGTCTCGGGGCAGGGAGGCGTCGGGCGGGGTCTCGCAGGTCAGCACGAGCGACTGCCCGCTCATGCGGACGTAGCGGCCGTCTCCGGTCGCCGTGGGGGGCACCACTCTCAGCGGCGCCACTGCCCGAAAAGCGTCCGACCCTGAAACGAAAATTTCAATAGAACTCGGTTCTCTGCGCGCGTATTACGAACGGGTGCGTCGCGTCGCGGCGACCGAATGTGTTGTCATTACTTCGCATTTACATTACTTCGAATAATGCATTCTGTGCTGAAACTTTGTAGACGTTTCCAGCATGTTTGCACGTCCGCTTATGCGCGGTTGCGACTCGCCACAATTGGTCAGTTGTGTGACGGCGTACGTAGTCAAATACGACGTACAATGCAGGGAGCGTCTATTGTTTGAGTAGTGGGGCGTGGAGGGAGGAGAGGAGGGAAGGGAGGGAGGAGGAAGCCGTCCTCCTTCTCTCTTTGAGGTCGTCGCCCACTTGTGCGTTCGGTAGGCCTTCCGTTGGTTGTAGCCCACAAAAAATGTCGATTGCTTAATTGGCGTGCAAATCGCTCAATCGACCCTTGGAGAGGGGGGGGGGGGGGGTGGGCGGAAGACGGAAGCGAGGGCGTCCCTTGACCGGCCCTCTGAATGGTCCTCAGAGTGTATTTCATTCTGCCCCACCGCACCGGCTGCGCACATTCCCAGCGCGTCGACAATCAAGCGGGCTGACTGGATGTGTGGAGGAGTGGGGGGGGGCAGCAGCAGATCGCGCGCGCTCCCACAGAAGCGATACCACAGCAGTAGCGCCGCCGCTAATCCCATTTCCGACGCGACGCAACTATCAATTACGCCCGCCGATCAATCTTGGCGCCGCCGCCGACCGTGTTGTCCTTGTCATCGTCACTCTCTCTCTGGCTTGGCGCGACAAAGAAGGGATCGGGTTAGGGGTGGTGGGGGTGGTGGTGGTGGCTGTGCCGGGTGGGCCGCCAACACCGCCTTCTGTTTGCGGTAAACAACCCAGTGAGGACCTCCCTGTGTCACGGGATTAGCGCGTGGTCGGTACCGGAGTGGGGGGGGGGGGGGTGCAGTGCAGCTGCACGGTATTGCGCGCGCAATCGGGCGGCAGAAAACGACGACTGCGCGAGCGCGCGCGAGCGTGCCAAAATCCATCAAGGCGACAACGCGTTCAAACGAGCCGCCCAAACGCCACCGACGCCGATCGATCATTCGCGCGCGATCGAGAACCAAACGACAGTGTTGGGATGGGGGCCCGGGCGATTGTGAGGAGTGAGGACTTGCTATAAGAGGGTGCCTGGTCTAGCACCGGCCGGCACATCGACGCAGCACCTTGGCGCCACGCGAGCCCTGCGATCTCAATGCGATCATGTGATTGCAGAGCGCAATCTGATCACGCAAAAAACAGCACAGGTAGAATTAAAAGAGCGGTCGGCGACCACGGGCGGCTGATTCCCCAGAATTGTGTTCATGCGTGCTTGAGCGGGGTCAAGTGGCCGCGTGCTCCCAGACAGTCGAATGTCATGCAAGCCAAGCACTCACCCATGGCGACGAGCAGCATCAGTGTCAGCGGCCGCCGAATTCCGTCGAGTGCGGCGGCGGCTGCGTTCATCGCTTCTAATGAGCCGCTGCTTCTGCCGCAGGCCGCTCCATGCACAGCTAGACAACGAGCGGACGACGCAGCAGAGCCACAGAGGAGGAGAGTGGTTGGTGTGGCGCGCCTGACACGAGCTATAGGCGGCTTCTCTTCACTCTATTCCAGCAGAAGAGAAGAGCCTTGACGAGAACGCGCTAAAAATTCATGACCGGATCGAGGCACGCGGCACCATCCGTCGTTAGGGGGCCAATGCGCGCGCGCTCGGAAGGCAATTGAGTGAAGAAGATGGTTGCTGTGGCACTCGCATGAATGTGAGTTATTGATGAGAGGCATTGAACTACCCTACGCCGCGCGTCGCGAGCGAGCCAAAATTCAGCACGACGAGAGAATGGGCCAGACGTCAGCAGCGCCTGGGAATTCGCCGAAAACGAGAGCGAGAGAGCGAAATTCGAATTTGAGCAGCGTCGGCGTCGGCAAGCAATCTTCTCATGTAAGAAGGCACCTTGCCCAATCGATACTGGCAGCGGGGCCCGGTCCAAACAGAATGGTTTCTCTCTCTCCGTAGACGCCGGATTCGGGCGCGCTGTCCAATTAGCCGGCAGTGTCGGCGGTGCTGATTCGTTCAAATCTCAAAGGCCGCCGTCCGCGCGCGCCGTCGAGTTGCATTCCCTCAAGAGTCGCGTCGGCAAAGCGAAGTTGACGACGCGCGCGGAGTCCAATCATTGACTCGGTTCGCTCGGGCGCGGACGGCGGCTAGCGGCGGCGGCGACAGCGAAACCCTAGCTATAGGGAGAGCTCGCTCGCTCGCCGCAGCAGAGGGACGCGAGGGATAGGCGACGCCGCGACGACGGCCGGCTGGCTGGCGGTGGTGGTGGTGGGAGCTCGCTGCCTAGCCCCCACTCGCTGTGTCGCCGATATTTATAAGTGGATGCGGCCTTGAGGACCGCCGACGCCTCTAAGACGGCGCGCGCGCGGGCACGATAAAGCGCGGCTCCGGCGTCGCAGCCAATTATCGCGGCGGGACCGCGCGCTTCTGCGACTGCGGCTGCGACCGACGCGCCGGGGCGTCAGACCACGCCCACTTTGGTTCGGCGCGCGCGCTACAGTAAATGGGCGCGCAGACACCGCGAATATAAAGTGAGCTGCTGCTGCTAGCGAGGTCGCAATTGGAAAAGAGCCACCTGCCGCGGTCGCCGCCGCCGTCGTAACCCGAACCAGAGAGGGCCATCTGCGGTCTCCGTTCGACACGCGCCATTGTAACAATGACTACCGCAATCTGCAACCATATCCTATGGGCTGCACCAATACGAGCGTTCGTTCGTACCAGCGCGTACGTGTGTGCGTGTGTGCGTGCGTCGCAGAGCGTTCGCCACATTTCACTTTGCACACCGCCGCGCATTGCGCGCACCACGACTAAAGACGACGGACACGAATCGACATCAGGGTGTGTGCACGCATTGCGAGTGGGACGTGGGTGGAAAAAGAAAGTCGCAGTCGGCAGGAGTTGACACTCGAAGAGACGGCGCGACTGCATAGAGAGCCGGATCGCGCGCAGATCAATCAGGATCAAGCGTCTTCTAGCGTATAGCTTACTGCTAACTTGATCAGCCGGCAAATACACCGTACGTATGTACACACGACGCACTGTATACCACCCCATTCGAATTAAGAAGGCGCGAGACACCACGCTTGCAGCGGGCGTCGACCAGACAGCCAGATAGAAGTAAAGAAGGGAAAACGACTGCAACAAAACAATGGAAAACAAAAAAAAACAAAGGCGGGCGCTAGCGGCGGGGCGGTGCGGTGCGCAAGCGACGGTGCGTGGGCGGGTACCCCAAAAATAATGGATCTCCAAAAGTGCATTTCTCCAGCAAATCTCTACAAGAAAGTGATGTGTCGACAATTCTTAGAAAGGTCCGTCGGCGCCACCGCCACCGCCGCCTTCGCCCGCCATCGCCGCCGCTATCGTCGCGTACTGCAACGAGCACTGCCGCGGCATTTCCTGCCTACGTGTTGTTTGTTGCGTCGGGGATACTGTAGTTCTGTATAACTAGAGCCCCACAGCATGCTATGCGGTCTGCTTAGGTAGCCAATTTACTGTGGGCTGCTCAGAATGCGCAGCGTTGCAAAAGGGAGAAATGTTAAGGGAACCTTGATTACCATTTCTTCGTTAAGGGCCACAGTAGGTGCATGCACCCCCTAGGCAACGTTTCTCGAAACTGGCAAGCGCTACTTACTGCTACCAGAACAATTTCCATGCTGGGGGTCGCTCTAATTACACCATACACACAGTAGCGCGCAAATTTGCGTCCATAAGTCAGGCCTATGCTAGAGCACTAGAGGAAGACGTACGCAGTTACAGTGCAGTAATGTACCTATATGCGTAGACCACAAACATGCACCGCGTGCACGCTGCCAATGAGAGATGGGTCGACGGAGCGGGGCACGAGAGATGGGCTTGCTTAGGGGACTATGAGATGTTTGTGCGCGCGTGCGTGCGTGCCAGCGAAATGTTGACAGAATCGTAGTCGTCGTAACTAGCTTTGAACTCGGCGCGCCCTAGACCATGTCGTAACTGACCGCCGGCGGGGGTACGCGGCCGTTGCCGTTGCCAGTAGTGGCAGCGGTTGGGGCCGAGGCCGGCTGGTGGCGGCGCTGGGCGGCCAGCGTCAGGTCGACCGTGTCCGACTCGCCACTAAACACTCATGTGTGCGTGCGTGCCTGCCGGTGCGTGCGTGCCTGCCGGTACGTGCTGGTGCGTGCGCGTGTGTGCGTGCCGGTGCATGCGTGCGTGCTGGTGCGTGCGCGTGGGTGCGTGCCGGTGCCTGCGTGCGTGCTGGTGCGTGCGTGCCGGTGCGAGCGTGAGAGCGTGCGTGCGTGGGGAGTCTGTGTCTAGTAGCACGCAAACGCGCATGCGCATGGTTACGCTTAAATGCAGCACACGTTAATGCAGCACAGGTTGTATAAGATAAAGAATGCAGGCAGGTAAAGTATACAGGCAAGTCGACTTTTGCAGCCTAAGCCTAAGACTAAGCCTAAGCTAAAGCCTAAGCAAAAACCTAAGCCTAAGCCTAAGCAAAGCCTAAGCCTAAGCTAAAGCCTAAGCAAAAACCTAAGCCTAAGCAAAGCCTAAGCCTAAGCAAAAACCTAAGCCTAAGCAAAGCCTAAGCCAAAGCCCAACCTTTAGCCAAGAAAAAGCCGCGGAAGCCAACGTGCCTGCATACATTACCTGCTTGCATGCCTGCGTGTGTGGGGTGCCTTTATCACATACAACGTGTGCTGCACGACCTCCGCAAACGCGCATGCGCATGCCTGCTAGTATGCGTTGGGAGGTGGGGTGTCGGCCCGGGACGTACCTGGACTGGAACCGCGTCCTGGGGTTGTAGACGTGCGTGCCGTAGACGTCGACGGGAATGGCGGCGCGGTCGGAGCGCGGCAGAAACGGGTCCTCCTCGTCCACCTCCATGTAGTCGATGGGCCTGTAAACGGGTGTTCAATTTTTATTCCCATTATCAGTGAGGATTCAGCGTGGGCGTGTGGTGGAGCGGCCAGCCAGAGAATCGCAAGGGGGGAGTACACAGGCCGCTCCACCTCGAGGAAAATTTTGTCGGGTATAATGGAGCGGCCCCTGCTTAGTTAACAGTAGGGATATGAGAGGTGTTTTTAGACGTTTCTATTTCACCTGAGTCAATACTTTACCAAACAAAAATCGCCTGCGCTGCGACACTGCATTATGACAGCCAACAATGTGACCCCGAGGTCCAAAAACAGTGTCAATACAAAGGTTACGCAAGGCTGTACCGCTCTCTCAGATCTTCTAGATTGGTTTTGTAGACAATTTCGCATGTGCCAACTCTTGAAAAAAAGCCCCCCCCCCTCCCTCCTCTCCCAGCGAAGAATTTGCGACCGGTTTTCAATTCTTGTCCCGTCCAATCCAAGGCCAAGAAATGCACGAAAGCCAAGAGAGTTTGCTGTCAATGCGCAAATGCAGCAGGCCACGAACCGCTTGGTGAAGGCGCTCCAGGCGTTGGGCACGCAGAGGAGGACGAGGAAGAGGAGCGTGGACAGCGTCAGCATCGCGCAGACCAGCAGGAAGGCGCCCAGCCTGCCAGGGAAGGGTGCCATGACAATCATTATGTCACCGCGTCCCGGGGGCAGCCAAGCCCAAACGCAAAAAACCCCCCGTGCGCGCAGCCTGGGTTAGCTCGAGGGCCCATCAATTTCCCTCCCATTTTGTGCCATCCCTGCCCCCTTGAGATTATAGAGGCGTCTCCGATGGTCTGGCAAACGCCTCAACGACGCACAACAGCCATGCCGGCCCCGCCCACAACACGCTCTCAGGACACAACGCTCACACGCACACACCATCGTCACAGAGTCCCTGGAATGCCAGGAGGCTGGCCGAGTGCATGGAGCGACACTGGAGGCCGCTCTCCAAGCCACCCAGCGTCTTCTGGCCGCCTGATAGGGTGCGCACCAGCTCGTCCACAATGCCTTTGGCCTCCTTGAACTGAACACGACACATGGTGGTTGGTTCCAGAGACAGAAGAGCGGGAAACCGGTCTCTGGACTCACGGTGGCGGTGTCGTTGAAGAGCAGCTGCAGGTCGGAGGTCAACTGGCCGTGCGCCGACTGAATGCTGGCGACCGAGTCGTCGACCGGTGCCAGCAACTGCAAGCCATGATGCTCCATCAGGCGTCAACGTAAGCTAATGGCAGCGCATGGCCCAGTGATAGAGAATCAGAGCCCCTTGCAAGCACGGGCGCATGGTTCTGGAGTTCGATTCTGCATGGACCCACACTAGAACGAGTATTTCCGTATCAATGGATTTTCTCGTGCTGTCACAGCCCTAGATCCCAGAAGGCGCTCTTCCGAACCAAATGGCTTTGCATAAATGTGGCTCTAGCTAGGAAGGCGTCACGGAGATGGGTGTGCTATATGGGCCACTGACGGCCTCCTAGCGTTGCCTTTAATCCAACAATTTAAAAATGCCAGTCGGGCACTGACCCTCTTGAGGCTGCCGGGCAGCGCGTTCTGCTTGACATCGCACTCGTCGTAGAACTTGAGCGTGTCCACCGCCGTCTCGTTCAGGTGCTCCAACAGGAAGGGGTTCGGCTCCGTGCAGTAGTCGGCCATGAACTATAAAGGAAAGGGTGTGTGTGTGTGTGTGTGTGTGTGTGTGTGTGTGTGTGTGTGTGTGTGTGTGAGCGCGCGCGCGCGCGCGTACGTGCGTGCGTGCACTCATCATCACGCACCACTGTGAGGCCAAAGGTCGCGGAAAACAGCAGCCATTCCATGACGAACAGCGCCAGTGCCAGGGCGCTGAATCTGAAAGTCGAAAGGAGAAATGTCGGAATTTTTGAATTTGAAAACTCTCAGCCAGCTGTCGACTCACAGAACTGAGCCCTTCTTGCTGTGCGTACAGAAGGCGATGGCGCCGCCGAACAGCACGGCCAGAACCAGGCAGAAGAAAATGATGTAGAACAGCCATCTGGATTAAAATTGATTTTTAAAAATGCAACGGAATCCAGAACAGTTGACATTTCCAGTTGAAAAAGGGGGGGGTAGGGGGGTTGGACATGACAAATTCGGTCAAACTTCTCAGGAGTGGGGGGGGGGGGGGGGTCTGCATATCGGGATAGACATTGGCCTACTCTTACTGCTAGACTTGAACATATATTGTCATGCGGTGCGAATGGCAGTCCACTTGAATAGAGTTTTACGCAGAAGCAGATTTGAAAATCCTGCGTCAAAGACAGAGATTTGGCATCACGTCATGATTTGGGTTTCGTAACAGGTGTTCAGAGGGTGGGGGGGAGGGGGTGAATGCATGTTAAAACGAGACGGGCACGCGCACCTGTCGAACTCGACGTGCGCGAGGACGCGCTGTGCGACGCCGAGAAAGCGGAACTGCTCGAGCATGTCGGCCACGGGTCTGAGGCTCTCCGTGACCACGTCCACCGCGCCGCTGATGGCGCGCAGCTCCGCGTGCACCGCCTTCACCTCCTGACGAAGGAGAGACACCAAGGACGCGTGGTGTGTAAGCAGTTCGAGATTCACACAACTGAGACCATCATGTGCGCTCAACGGTTGGTCTACTCGATGCGGCGTCGAGATACGAGCTCTTGCACTCTGGACAACGCAACGCGACGAAGGGGGGGGGGGCGAGGACGAACCGTCTCGTTGAGTTTCTCCTTGGTGTGCTTGCTGAGGAAGGCGGCGAGTTGCTCCAGATTGCCAGTGTACGACCCACCCACCGTCTTGTTCAGCTTCGACACCTGTGGTGGTGGTGCTGTGAGCGTGCGTACTAACGCAGTGCGCGCACCCGTGCGTGCGTGCGTGCAGTCGGCGTCGCTCTCACCTGCAGCTCCGCCTCGTTCGTCTGTCCCCGGATGGTGTCGAGCGCCGCGGCCGCGTTGGCGAGTCCGCGGTCGGCGCGGTCGTTGCCGTAAAGGCAGCCGCCCAGGCTCACACTGCAAGCAAACGACCACTGGGGGCGTCGTTAGGCAAGGATAGGCAGTGCATCGGATGGCCTAGCGGTAGAGAATCGCCGCCTCCAGGGCGCACGCGGCTGTTCCCCGTGAACGAATGGCAGCGCGAATTCTGTCAATGGACTTTCTGGTGCTGTCATTCCCCCCAGATTACGGTCTGTCAGTTGGCGTCCATCCGAATGTCTCCCTCTGGCGCCCCTCATGGCCCATTTTCCGCCTCAAGAGGGCATAGGTGTAGATTGGTCCAAAAGCCCGGGGGGGGGGGGTGTGGGGGGGGTTCAGGGGGGAGGGGGCTCCCGCCATCCCGCCGGGATCGGCCAGTTTGGAGGAGGGGTGGTCGCAGTAGGAGATTTCGCACCAAAATAAATCGCGTCGCGCGTAAATCGGTGCTTTTTGGTCCAAAATGTGCCAAAACAACGCCAAAATAGCACTTTTTAGGCGTTTTTGGGTCACACTACACTGAAAATGAAACAAAAACACGCATCTTTACCCATTTTTTTTTCGATATTGAGAGAGGGTTTCCTGCAAGTCATCTGGGATGGCGATGGCCAGGGGGGCCTCTCTTCCGCAAAAAAGCGGGATGGCTATAGCCAGTGGGAGGGTGAACCCACCCTAGAACCCCCCCTGAGCCCACCTATGCGAGGGGGGGGGGGGCGTCACGAAGATGAGATGTGGTACCTACGCTATCTGGGCCATTGGCCAACAACAACAACGCCAGGCTGCTGAGCAGCAGCCAGTGTGCGTGCACTGCACCACGCACAATCCGAGCACGGCGAGCCAGAAGAGGACGCAGGCGACGCGTCGCCGTCTGGCGCGCCGTCGGTCCGCCTGCGCGGCCTCGGCGCAGCAGCTCTTCGCCGTCCAGACGACCAACAGCACGACGAGCAGCAGGATGCCGACCAGCTGCACCACGTGCGTCCAGACCAGCACCGACTGAAGAAAGGTGTGCGCAACGTTCACGTTTGTACGAATCGCTTTTTTTGGCCAAGTTTTTTTTGGCCAAAAAGGCAGAGCTTGCGACAACGACCTGAAGATACTGCAGGTGACTAGGAGCGAAGGCGGCCGACACTCTCTCGAGCGCGTAGTCGAAGCGAGGCAGCGCGTGCAGCAGCTCGCTCAGCGTCGACACCCACATGGCGTCGAGTCGATATTCCAACCGCTTTTCTAGTTTGCTCCAGAACCAACGAGAATGACGTCTCGCGACCTCTAGAACACTTTGCGATGATGAATGCGGTTACTTAGTCATCAGAACACTAACAGGCCAGCCAGCCCGGATGGCATTGACGGAGTGCGTTACCGGTGCTCAACTGGAAACAAACGATGCTCAACTGCAAGTACGGTACCGCCCAATTCAAATACGAGTACGTGCAACGTGCTAGTTCGTATAGATAAAAATGTGCAAAATATACGGAATATATACAAAATTCCTCGGGCCATGGCGTTGTCTGTATGCGGCGCACCTTGCGGCGGCGGCGACGATGACACGCAAATGCACCTTCTTACGCGAATAAATACTTAATGAGATTCGCATAAACAGACGTGCAATGCGAACGAGGCGCATGAGATCACGAGTCACCACGTCTGCCGGTCGTAGAACAGCAGGTAGGCTTCCTGGCTGTCGAAGGCGGCCCAGTCGGCGTCGGCGCCAAGCTGCACGACGCTGCTGTCGTTGAACCGCCACCAGGAGCCCAGCTCGTCGACTAAGCAGTCCGCCGTGTAGTGGCCGCTGTCGACGCTCGCCCCCCAGTGGTACTACACAACAAACCAGCAGCTGTGGTGAATGTCACTCAACGTGAAAATGAGCGCGCACTTACGACGACACTTCTCAGTCGGTACTTGATCGGCAGTGGAGTGGGCCTTGCTGCGCGACAGCGGCGTTGACGAAGGGCGCGACGTCCAACTGCTTGGGCACGTCCACCGCAACGCCCACCTTGTTCAAGTTCGCGTCAAACCTACAATTCAGTGGCAAAGCAAAGCGTCTGATTGGCATACAGGGAATCGTTCAATGACACCGTTTGAGGTGGACGGCCAGGCACGGCGGCGGAACACCCAGGCTCAGCTGGCCGGTGCGGCGGTCGGTGGCGGCGCAGCTGGGGCAGGTGTCGTCAGTGCGCGCCTCAGGGTCGAAGTAGGCGTTCAAGCAGTCCTCTGAGAACGGAAGATCTGCACACCTGAACACGCATTCTCGTTGGGATACCTGAAGTGACGATGGCTCGGATGCCAGCCCCAAGGACAGCTCTGTGATGGCATCCATGTTGAAGACCTCGGCGCCGCACGCCTCACAACGAACGCACGTGCACAGGACGCCCTATGGCAAGGTAAATTAGCGTTTGTGCTTGACGTGGGCAAATAAAAATGCATACTTTGAAGACGTCGCCGACCGCTGAGCACTTGGAGCTGGAGAAGAGTCGGCTGATGAGCGCGTCGTCGTTGGCGCCGAGCAGGCTGGCCGCGTGCAGTCGCTGCACCGTCGCCTGGGCCGAGGCCGTCAGCCGCTCGCCCGTCGCGGCCATCAGCTCCCAGTCGACGCACTCGACGAGCAGGTTGAACAGCTCCTGGGCGTCGTGCTGCCGGCTTCTGTCAGCAAAGCCCCACGCCGCCGGAAGGGAGCTCTGAAGAGGAAACGCCGTGAGAAAGCGGCCGACACGCTAGAGGCTTACCAGAAGCTCTGTCAGCTCGGCTGGGGTCTTGCGCCGCAGCGACTGCAGGATCGAGACGAGGCTGTCGAGCCCACAGTCGACGCTTTTGCCCACAGTGTGGCCGGTCAGCTCCTAGAAACAAAAGAAAATGTACAATTACAATCATTTCATTTACAAATAATTAGTGAATGCCGTACGCTGATTTCTTGGGCGGCTGGACGTGCCACTCCGCATTTCTTCCAAGATCTCGCGCACATCTTCCCGAGCCCACACCTCCAGCTCGATCTTGTGCTTCATGCCTTCATCACTTGAGTGGGTTCAATCAAATGTAACAGCCGAAGACAAAACCAATATGGCGCAGTTGCGATGTGCAGTTGAATTTGAATATTCGCTTCGTGTTCGCACATATAAAAACACGCAATTCAGCGTAGGATACGGGTGTCCGGCTGCTGTCCGGCTGCTGTCCGGCTGGAGTTGAGCATCGCCAACATGCGATTGAGGGATGTTGTGTTCTGAAATGCGTAACCTTAACTGGCGTAACCGTCGTAACCATAAGCGTAATCGAGGTTACCTTAAAATCACTGTATCGCTGATGTTTTAAACTCACGACAAGGAATTTGAGGATCTTGTTGGAACGCAAAAAGTGTGCGGATCCCTTCAAGAGTGAGGAACAGCTGTTTGAACATCAAATGGGTCACTTACTCTGCCGGAGCTGAGGCTTACCGCTGCACTGCACTGCACCCCTTTCTATTGGGGTTGCTGGCTCAATTTTGGCTTTTTGCTTCCATGGCTTGCCTATTTGGCGGCTTCTGTAGACGACTTGGCCATGCTTGGCGACCGCCCAAAGCACAGCGTTTGCAGCGCTTAAACGACAGCGGCACATGGTTTTTCTGGAACCGGTTTTACTAGTTGGTTCAGTTTGTTCAGGCCATTGGACATGGAAGCAGCTGGAAATGCTGCAATGGCGTGGCGACGGCGCCAGTTTTGCCAGCTGAGCAACCGGCGTTTGGAAGAGGGTCGAAGCAGTTCTTGCACGAGCCATCGAGTCAGTGCTGCTAGAAGCACAACTATCACTCTTCCTGGTGCAGCTGCTGTTGCCTTCTTGTGCCGAAACCTGGATGGCAAGAAGTCGTTGTGCCGCCAGTGCACGCACTGCACTCTCTTTGTTTCACTTGACCCTTCGCACTAAATCGCGTTTGTCTCAACGCACAATACTGCCTATGAAATTTATTTGGAAGATTATTTGGAGTCTTAGTCTGCTTAGGCTTAGGCTTGGGCTGCACGCTGCAACGCTCATGCAATCGCGTATTTAGAAAACCGTTCCAAATTGATCAACTGTAAACAAAACGCGTTCCATTATAAACGAACATATCAGTTAAACATCCGCAGTACAGTACTCTTAAGGTTACGCCGGGTGACGGTTAAGGTTACGCCGGTTAAGGTTACGCATTTCGCAAAACGCTTATTTACGGCGTACCATAAACATGCGCTGTTCGCAAGCGTTTTCTTGCGTGTGCAACGGCTACGGGACGGCTATATTCGAAAGGGCTAGTCAAACGCCGTCTGGTTGACGGATTCCTGAGAAACTGCGAGCCTGGCAGGACCTGGCAAGACACACGTGCACATTGTAAATCCAATTAGGCGATGCACTCCAGTTTATTCTGCATTTCACGTCCTTAGCTCATCTCAGAGATATTCTTGATCGTAATCGTAATCGTAAGGGTTCAATTATGCAGTCTAAGGGTATCGCGGGCGGTCCCAGGCGCGGCGCTGACCGGCCGCCTGTCGTGTTTGGTTTGGCAGGGGAAACGCGCGTCCTTCCTTCTCCATCTATTCATTCATTGCGCGCGCGCCGCCGTATAACGACGCGCCCTTGGCCCGGGACGGGACAACTCCTAGGCCTTTCTAAGGTCGTGGGGCTGCGCGACGCACAATAGCTAGCCGGAGCCCAAGGGTTAGAGTGCGTGCGTGCGTGCGTGCGTGCGGCCACACGAGTTGGCCGCCGCCGCCGCCGGCGAACGGACGGCCGAGGAAGAGGAGAGGAAATCCGAGCCATTGCCTCGCCGTGCCTGCTGCCGCCAGCCAGCCAGCCAGCGCGCGCGCTGAGCTTTCGGCCCCGAGATGCAGCCGTCGTCGTCAGCGGCGGCGGGCGACGAAGGCGCGGCCGCCGTCGAACCGTTGCTGCGCCAATCGTCGTCGTCGTCGTCGTCGCCGCGCAGCCGCGGATCGCCCGGCGGCGTCGTCGTCTGCGCCGAGGAGAAGATGGCTCTGATTCTGGGGCCCATTCGACTGACGATCCACCGGAAGCGGCTGCTCGTCGGCGTCCTCTGCCTCGCGACCCTCTCCACGGCGCTGCTCTCCATGCTCGCCCTCTCGACCTCGCCTCGTCTACCTCAGCAGCAGAAGCATGCGAGCTTTCTAGTCGACAAAACGACGACGTCGGTTGCGCTCGAGGAGACGCTCGCCTGTCGGGCGCCGAAACTCGACCCGTTCGACTCGTCTATAAGACACCTCTTGATGTTCGACGCGACGCCCATCAGCTGTCGACGAGTACAGCCGGACCTGTTCTACATCGACGAGCTCAGAATACTCAGGCTGAATCGGACAGAACTGCTCACGCGTCCCGAATGGGAACACCGTCTAAAGTGTGCGTTTAGTCGTCAGGGTGTACGCGTCAGCGTACAACCCTAATATGCGACCACTTCTCAATGCGGGTTTGTGAATTTTCGATCGCCTATAACTTTTGATTGCCTGAACGGATTTTGGCGAGTTATGGCGCAAATGAACCGCCTTCTTCTGGGGCATCGAATGCGCTATAACGCGCTTCCTTGCTTTACTGTAATGGGTCAACAGTTCCAAAAATGTTCCAATTTTGCGGCTTTTTTTCATGTTCTCCGACAGGTTTTTGGAGCGCCGCTCGCGAACGCCAGGGCCTATCGCGATGAAACTTGGTATGTGTAGCCGGCTAGTGATGGCAATGTTGCATGCCAAAGGATTTGTGTGCACTGCATTCCGATCTCGAGATTTTATCCGATTATCGATTGATTTTCTTGGAAATGGGCCACATATTTTGTGCCCTATAGGCGCTTTAACGGTACATCGCAGCGCTTCGCTGTAAAGGAGAAAGTTGGTCGCCATGACATGACTTGTGTTACTTTCAACAATTGGACCAAATTGGACGCACCAAAATACCTCCCCCCCATTATATCGATAACGGAAATTGGCGATATTTCGGTGTGGTTAGGTCGGATGGCCTAAACATCAATAATAAAGTTGATCGCCCTTCGATGTAGAACATTTCATTCCTTGAAGTCAACACGATCCAACGCACCAAAATATTTTCACTTCCTGGATAATCGATAAATATCGATATGGGTAGGTCGGATCAGTTTGGCCAAAACACAAAAGTTGACCGCCTGCACGTGCAGATCATTTTGATTCTTACACCGCTATGCTCTGACGAACCAATATGGCACTACAGATGTGCACGCACGCACGCACACCAACAAATGGGCTGCTTCGCAAGAAACTTGATGTGGGTAGGTCCGATCACTTTGGCAAAAACACAAAAGTTGACCGCCTAGTCATGGTGATCATTTCCATACTTTACATCACTATGCTCTGACGCAGCAATATAGCACAACTGCATGTGCATGCACGCATGTATGTCTGCTAGGCTGTTGGTACTTTGCTCTACTTGCCTTAAAATTTGCAGGGGGCTGCAAAAAAAGGAGAATATGTGACACTCCATTGTTCAAGTCCAGTTTGAAAAGAAGTGGTATTAAGGCATATATACCCCCACTGATTTCTAGCCACTTCCGGATTGCAGCTGATCAACTTCACTTTGAACAAACCATGTATAAAATCCGAACCAAGCACAGCAACAAGTCACATATTCAGCGATTTTTGTGCGAGCCATCTCACTCAGCCAGGCCAAAACACCGCAAACGTTCATCAACTCATATCTCAGACGTTGTCATTGCCCATTTCCATGGACCTGACACAGCTAAAGTTACTGTAGAATCAATTGGTCCCCGGCCAAAATTTTTGCAATGTTGGTTGTTGATGATGTACAGTTGGTGATGTTGATGTGTAGGTGAGAAGCACATATACGTACTACAATCCTGCTCCATTCCCTTCCGGCATTCCACCCAATGATGAACTGTTCGTATAACATTTGTGTAGTGCCCTAATGCTTGCATGAGTGCTGCGTGCGTGCGTGCGTGCGTGCGTGTGTCCGTGCATGCGTACGTGCGTGCGTGTGTGCATGCGTGCGTGTGTGCGGAAGTGCGTGCGTGCATGCGTACGTGCGTGTGCATGGGGTTCCGTTGGGCATGTGCTAATTTCTCACACTCAATCTATGTAAATGTCAGTCAGTTCCAGTTGCCGCAATTGTCGCTGCACATTTCCTTCCATTGCAAGCGAACACAAAAATCGCCGAATATGTGACTTGTTGCTGTGCTTGGTTCGGATTTTATACATGGTTTGTTCAAAGTGGAGTTGATCAGCTGCAATCCGGAAGTGGCTAGAAATCAGTGGGGGTATATATCCCTCAATACCACTTCTTTTCAAACTGGACTTCAACAATAGAGTGTCACATATTCTCCTTTTTTTGCAGCCCCCTGCAAATTTTTCCTTAATCTATAGTTCGTAGACATGCATGGAACGGACGGATGGAAAAGAGAAACAATAATGGATAATTTCAGGCGACGTTCGCGAGGTGGACCCTCCGAACGCCTCTCCTAGTGCCTTGCCCCTGTCAGGGGACGTAGCAGTCTCGTCGGACGGTGTGCGAGTCCGCTGTTTTCTCGACGCCCAACTCGTCTACGCTGATACCCTGGCTTCCTTGCGTCCACTGTCGATCGAGCGAAGTCGTCAGATTCTGCCGACGACCCCCACCCAGCTGTCGGTATTGCTTTTCTTCATCGACAGTCTGTCGAAGTCGTCCGTCAGACGCCATCTGCCGAGAACGTTTGAATTTGTCACGCGAAAAATGGGCTTCAAGGCTTTCGAAGGCTACAACAAGGTGGCCGACAACAGCTTCCCCAACATCATGCCCCTGCTGACGGGCAAACGAATCTACGACCAGCAGAGCGACATGAGAGGAGAGATCAAAGGGAAGTTTGCCGACATGCAGTTTGATGACTGGCCCTTCATCTGGAAGAATTTCTCCGCGAAAGGTATGTACGCGTCTTGCCTTTCCTTGTATAGGTAGGTAGTATGCCTACCAGGTAGGTAATTTGCCTAGTTGATAGGTACATGGGATATTGTAACTTTTTGAAGCAAATATTGAACCGGAACAATGAAGACATGCTTAGAGTCGCCAAACCCCGCAAAACCAACAACAACAACAACAACATTGAATCGATTGATAGAAACTATAACGTATTTTTGTAAATTCAACAAAATGTGCAGAAATATTTACAGAAACAACAACTACATACGTAGCGTAAATCTCGTAGAGTTGAGAGCTTAGAGTAAAACAGAAACGTTGATACAGCATGCATCACATGACATGTTTGTTATCCATGACAAATGCACCAACACATGCGCCGCCAGTACGCACGTATTGGTGCCGACGACAGTATTTGCCTGCCGTGCCTCTTCTCTACCATAATCCAGTGAGGCCACTCCGCAGGCTACGCGACGGTGTACACGGAGGACACGCCAGAGATGGGGATGTTCACGAACGGCGGCAAGGGCTTCGCGCGGCCGCCCGTCGACTACTACTACGAGAGGCTGTGGGCGATGCTGAAGCTGAACACCACCTATCCGGCGGAGTCGACCGAGCACTGCTGCGGCAACCTCGCCAAGGCCCAGTTCGAGCTGGACATCCTACGGCGACACCTGAGGCACTTCAAGGGCCGACGGCAGTTCATCTACAGCTACTGGACGGAGCTGAGCCACGCCTTCGACTACAAGGTCCAGAAGGCGGACGGACTCTTCCTGCGTTTCTTTCAGGACGTGCTGGAGGAGAGACTGGCAGAGGTGAGCGAGCGCTGCGGGCGAGGGAGTGCCGGTTCCAGGAACGCGAATTCCAGGACATGGTGATCCTGTTCATGTCGGACCACGGCCATCGCTCGAGTCTGCTGACGACGACGAAGATCGGTCTCAAAGAGGAGCGTCTGCCCTTCTTCAGCGTCTACTTTCCGCCCAAGTTCCTGCGGGCGCACCCGACTGTCGGGCGGGCGCTGGACCGCAACGCTGCCGCCTATCTCACGTCGCACTTCGACACGCACGAGACGCTGAGGGACATTCTGCACGAGAACTACGCGGGCGTGCAGAGGCCAGCCTCTTCGCGAGCCCAGAGCCAGCTCTATCCCATCAGGGCGTCGAGGACGTGTCAGGAGGCGGGCATTCCCCTGTTCTACTGCACGTGCGGCCAGATGGAGTGGCGTCCACTGGCGGCCGAGTCGACGCGGGTCCTGAACGCCGCCAAGGTGATGGTGGACGGCGTCAACCGACAGACGTACAAGGTGCGCGCCCAGTGCGTGCCCCTGACTCTGGAGAGCGTGCTCGAGGCCGAGGAGCTCTTGCTCGACTCCCAGAACGCGACGGCCGGCCAGCAGGCGTGGGGCAGCTTCCGGCTCAAGGTCCGCGTCGCGCCCAGCGGCGCGGAGCTGCAGGCGCTCGTCAGCGAGAGCAAGAAGAGCTCGAGTCGCGGCCAGCTGCGTCTCCACAGCGACATCAGTCGACTCAATCTCTTTGGCAACCAGTCCCACTGTCTCGACGACAAGCGACTCAAGAAACTCTGCCTCTGTCCCGACATGGTCCCAGTGCACATCAAAAAGACATGACACGGCTGCACAAAAAAGAATGTAGTCGACGACAGTAAGGATACTCTCTAGACTGAGAGCGTTGTCAATCGAGCGCAGAGCGACGGTGTGCGTGGATCTCTCGTTTCGAGCGGCGTGCATGGCAATCGATGGTCAATGTTTGTACAGCAGTCGAAAACGGAATCGTTCTGGAAATGAGAGTCGATGCGACAACGAGCAATCGCACTCTCGGCAGTTGCACTTTCAGAGACAATCCTTTCGACAGAAACCACCCAACTCACTCACTGATTGTCTAAGAATACGCGCAGAACGCATATCGGACGCATTCCACAAATTTCTAAGCGAGTACCAGAAACGCCACACTCATGAACCAACACCTCACACCACTGTGCGTCGCGCAAATTTTCACGGCATAACCTATTAAGGAAAATTTTGCAGGTGGCTGCAAAAAAAGAGAATATGTGACGGACGCTCCTTTAGGTCCAGTTTGAAAAAACGTGGTATTAAAAGTAGCCACTTCATCAGATGATCAACTTCAGTTTGGACAAACCGTGTATAATCGAACCAAACGCAGCAACACGTCACATATTCGGCGTTTGTTGTGCTCGCTTCACCCGCTCGCTTGGATCACTGGAAAGGCAGTCCAGGCTGCACCGAGGCCTTTTATTCCTTGGACTCAGAGACGAGAGTGGGCCTTGTCCTTGCCGCCCACAGATGGCAGTCCCGTCCATAGCTACAGGCTAACAGAAGCGGAACAAAGATGAACGAGAATCGAAGTTGAATGTACGGCATGTACTGGTACTTAAGATTGTGAAATGATGCTACATATCACTTACTGTAAGAGCAAGCCACATATTAAATTTTGGAACGGACAGGGCAGTGAAGTTATCTACCTATGCAGTATCTTTGGCTGTGTGCCCTATCCATCCATGCAATGCCTATGAATGGCAGCACATCGTCAGAGAGATGAACGAGTTGTGAGGTTGGATTGATGGTGGTGGTGTTGTGGTTGTGTGCGTGCGATGGCTCACACAACAAACGCCGAATATGTGACGTGTTGCTGCGTTTGGTTCGATTATACACGGTTTGTCCAAACTGAAGTTGATCATCTGATGAAGTGGCTACTTTTAATACCACGTTTTTTCAAACTGGACCTAAAGGAGCGTCCGTCACATATTCTCTTTTTTTGCAGCCACCTGCAAAATTTTCCTTAATACAGTGTTTTTCGTAAAAGAAAGATTAATCGAAAACTCACGCATGCACACACATACAAATCCACAGCAGCAGACCAGCACGGACGCATGCTCAGTGTTGCACCATAAAGCTTATGAAAAACGTGTACCACTGTACACATTGGCGTGCGTGCGGGCGTGCGTGCGTGGGTGCGTGCGTGCGTGCGTGCGTGCGTGCGTGCGTGCGTGCGTGCGTGCGTGCGTGCGGGTGTGCAGCTGTGTCATTTTCGTGCATCAAGGGCTGTAACGAGCATCCGTCCATAAATATCAAAAATTTGCCAAAATTTTGGTAGAAGAACCTAGAAAAGAGACAGAGAATGTGGGATGGACTGGAGACACTGCAGCAAAGAACCGTTGATGGGTTTCCCAAGATGACACCTGCAAAAGCGTCACAGGCGTCACTGGGAGTCGAACCAGCGACCTCGCGATCAGTAGTCTGATGACTTTACAAAACGCACCAAAAATATTGCAACGTAAACTGTAACCTCACGATGTATTGCACCTAGACTGAATTCTTCAGAGGGTTTTTATGTGGGTCATAGATGCGTGCGAAGTTTTGTTTCGATTGACACAGGTGTGAGCGAGCGACAGGCCAAAAGGTTGGAAGGACCCAATTTTTTGTTACATCCACACAATTTTCTCGGTAACGCGCAAGAGTATGGAAACGTGTTGCGACTCAATCGAATCACCCTTTGAATGCGGTTCTTTTGAGCTATCACGTGGCAGAATTCGTCCAGGAAAGCAAAAGTAATGCACGCTCAAAGTTTCGAATGTCGCCCAAAATGGGGGTGTGCCACGAGAGTCTAGCTGCGAAACATGGAAGTCGGAGAGATCTCATTTGTCAAAAGTGACCTATTCCAGGTCTAGACGAGGAACTGTCATCATTACAGCACAGCTCTGTGACAAACGGTTGAAGCGCCTATAGCTGACAAACTTTTGGGACAAAACACCCAAAAAAAGGCCTTTCAAAAGGGGGCCGACCGAGACATGGACATCGGAGCGCTGCCATTTGTCGAAAGTAACCGATTCCAGGTCCGGACGATTAACTTTCGTCATTGCAGCACAGCTCTGCCACAAACGGTTGAAGCGCCTATAGCTGACAAAGTTTTTTTGGTCGAAATTTGCGAAATTTTGGTTGCCTATATCTCATTATGTGGTGAGAATTTCAAATGTCATTCAAGCGGCTTAGACTTTCTTTGTAAAGCTGTTTACGGAAATCAAATAACATTTGGGGGTTTACTCGGCTTTTTTTCGACTTTTACTCTGGTCGCATTTTGGCCAAAAAAAAACGACTATGTTCCAAAAAATTACTAAATCGGCCTTAACTCTAGATCCGTAGCACCTAGATAAATTTTTCTTGCGGTCACAAAGTTGCCATCATATACCGCGTGCTCACGCCACGTTTTGTCCCAATCGACTGAGGCGTTCCAGAGCGGCGCCAAAAGTGTGTGCAGAACAGGAAAAAAAACACCACTTTTTCGGAACATTTTCGGAAGTTTCGTGTTAATGCGTCGAGTACCGAAACGCGGGACGGCTTATTCGATTCCGGTCTAGAAGGCGGTTCTTTTGAGCTATCATTCGCCACAATCCGTTCAGGCAATCAAGAGTTATGAGCGACTGAAAATTCAAAAAACCGCATTGCAGAAGTCGTCACATATTAGGGTTGTACGCTGCCGCGTACACCCTGATTAGGGTTTTACGCTGCCGCGTACACCCTGA
>JASAMY010003034.1:0-46413 GCA_030248085.1 Paralinhomoeus sp. GSCO2_6
GTCCGATCTTTCACAGGGTGGTGTACACTGAAGTGCTGCAGAACAGCATGCGCGACGTGTCCGTAATCGAGCCGGACTGGCTCTACGAATTGGCGCCCCACTACTACGAGTACGGTACGCAGGCGGAGTTAAACGACCCCGGCAAGAAGAGAAGACGCCAAGACGATGTGTAGTGCTTGTGTCGAGATTGAGTCACCTGATTTGTGGTGCGTATGAGATTGAGTGCGCGCGCATTGCATTGAACCTGCAGTTGACTTAAAAGACCCTTTTGTCAAGCGCAATGGAGGTATTTGGAAGTACCAGCCAGCTCAGTAGTAGGACAGTTGCAGCGCGTTTGAAACGTTTTTAAGTGTTGCAATCATTCGACGCACTTCACGATGTGTGCTACAGCGTGTTCTCACCATTGTTGCGTTTTTACTGTTAGCACACTCTCTTAGCTTGCATGCGATTTTGCTATGCAACGATTTTATGTAAATTCCACCGTATTGCTCGAAATAATATCCTCAAGCGAAGCAGTTTTTGCAGTGGTTCATATGTTTGTAATTTTGCGCAGAAAAATACCACTTCCTACAATCGTTGGCCCCCTAAACCCGTGGAACACGAATGAGCTTGCGCTTTTGTGCTCATTTTGCAATCACTTTCTCTACAAAACATTTCCTTTTATTTAAAGAGTTACTGTAGCTTATCGCCGTAATTGCCTGCTTGCAATGGTGGGCGTGCGCTTGCGGCTAGTCAAACAGACGCCGGTCCTATGACCTATCCTAGAGTCAGTCAGCGTTCACCGCTGCACAGCCATAGCTGTGTACGCTGGCTAGCTAGCTTACAATCACGCATAGATATGAGTATGGCGCGCGTGAAGCTAGCCTACAATAGCTTCCATACATACGGCCAGCCATTAATGTTTGACAGGCGTAGCAACGAGCCGGTTAAGCTTGAGCTACATAAGTGGCTGGCTGCTGGACACACCCTGCCGACACGCTCGCTTACTGCACTCAGCATTTCTAGGCGTGGGGTCCGATAAGGCCGCTGCCAACCGTTGCTAGGCTACGCGGGTGCCATTGAGTATTGACTACACAAAAGAAACAGAAAAAAGATAGAAAGAATAAAAAGAAACCAGGCAAAATGGTCGGAGAAGAGCAGAGCAATGGCAAGACGCCAGTGCGCGTGTGGTGTGATGGATGGTGAGATTGGCATATTTGTCGTGTTTCAGAACTAGGGTATGTACCATGTATGGGTGTACAAGTTTTAAACGCACGTTTGTCATGGATGCACTGTGAAAACCTTTTGGATTGTCCTCGCCTGGGGCATGTGCGCTTACACTGTACTTGATTGAGTTGAGTTACCAGGCGGATGGTGCAAACCATTTTGAGTACAAATAAGTTATCTCTAGACAACAATGCGTAACAAGGCGTGTGTGGCGTCATAGTAATGTGGTTCGTTTCACGACATGTCACTTTTCAGCTACGACATGGTACATTTTGGACATGCCAATCAACTGAGACAGGCCAAAGAAATGGGTGAGTGTAACGCCACGCACGCACTGGCACGCACGCACCGGCATGCACGCACGCCCGCACGCACCGACACGCATGTACCCCACCCACGCACCGGCACGCGCGCGCGCACGCAACGGCACGTACGCACCCACACACCGGCACGCACGCACGCACGCACGCACGCAGCACGCACCGGCACGCACTAACGCATGTACTCACTTTCAGGTGATTACCTCATAGTGGGCGTTCACACGGACCAAGAAATTTTGCAGCATAAAGGCCCTCCAGTCTACACTGAGCAGGAGAGGTACCACTTGGTCAGGGGAATCAAGTGGGTGGATGAGGTTATTTTGATTTTGTTGCACTTTTATTGGTACTTTTCAAAAATTTTTACATTTTACTTTAAAAAAAATTATAGGTGGTCGAAGGCGCGCCCTACATAACCAATGTGCAGACGCTGAGAAAACACAATTGCGACTTTTGTGTGCACGGCGGTAAATTTTGATGGTTTTTTTTTGCAATTTAAATATCATTGCATTCACAATCTTGTTCTGCTCAGACGTTCCGCTTGGGTAGGGGTCTTGGTGTCATGTGCTTCTTTCGGTCCGGAAGAGCTTACGGTATGCAAATTTGTGTTTTAGACGACTTGTCCATCGGCGCAGACGGCAGAGACACCTATCAAGAGGTCAGAGACGCCAATATGTACAAAGAATGCAAGAGAACGGCCGGCATTTCAACTACTGACTTAGTTGGAAGGTTTTGATTTCTTTTTTGCAGTTTGTCCTTGAATATTTGAGTTGTCAAGTGTGGTATGAAAATGTAATACCATAGAGTCAGGGTTTTCGGAATTTAGAATGCTGTTACTCACCAAGCAGCACCACTCGGCCAGTAGCCAACTCTCGGACGACCAGCGCAAGACTTCCACCGCTCTGGCTACGGTAGGTGACGATTCAAAATCATAAATTAAAAACAATCATAAACAATGCTTTGCTTCAGGATTCGAAAGCGAGTAGTCCTTGGACGGGCGTCTCCCAGTTTCTCGCCAGCACTTCTACCATTATGCTCTTTCAGGAGGGACGTAGCAGAAAGGTGATGTGTATTGTTGTACATAGACATACATACCGGCATGCGCGTGCGTGAGTGCGTGCAGTCAGTGCGTGCGTGCGTGCGTGCTGTCAGTGCGTGCGTATCGGTGCGCGCGTGCGTGTCGGTGCGTGCGTGCGGTCAGTGGGCGCGCGCGTTCGTCCGTGCGTGTGTGCGTGCGTGCTCGACTGCGTGGATACCAGTCCATTCTTTCATGCTTTATTGTACTCGCACTACTGTATATGCAAATTTTCAGCCTACCGACCGCGTCGTGTACTGTAGCGGCTCGTTTGATCTCTTCCACCCGGGCCACTTGTGCTTTCTTGAAGCTGCTAAGGCCTTGGGCGACTATCTGATCGTCGGTATACACGACGATCAGACGATCAATCAATATCGCGGCGAGAATCACCCCATACAGAATCTGCACGAAAGGGTGTTGACGACACTCGCGTACAAGGTGAGACGCATGGAAGAGCGCACACGATCACGCACGCACGCACGCACACACGCACGCACGCACGCACGCACGTTTCAGCCAGTCAATGAAGTCTTGATCGGCGCCCCTTACTCGGTAACTCAGGAGATCATTGATCAGTTCAAGGTTTGTCAGAATAAATTACTTTACAGTGCTGTACCTACTGCTGTCAACGCGTGCGCAATCGAGATATTACTGTAGGGCTGAGAGAAACGCTTCACCGTACACGCATGCATGTCTGGAGAAAGCCTTGCAGATTTCCTGCGTGGCAGAGGGCAAGCCATCGCCGCCGGACCCAGTGACCGGCTTGGACTGCTATCAGCTGCCCAAGCAGCTCAAGATCTGCGTCACGGTCGACGCCAACAGCGACCTAACCACTGACGTCATCATCGAACGCATCCTGCAGAACAGGTCATCCCAAGCTTTGCGAGAATATGTCCAGTTTGATGACACGAGTCACGTCACAAGAAAAGTAGTCCACTGTACCGTAAATTACGGTACAGTGGACTACTTTCAGTGGACTTTTCAGTGGACGGTGGGGTGGCGGATGACCATTACCAATTTCCCAACTCGCTATTGCTACATATGGCTATGCCCACCAGGCTGTTTCCTTTTTTTTTTAAGCTCTTAAGCTCCACCGCCACGGCCCTGCCACGCCCCGCCATATCTCGCCGACTCTCTGCGCGAGCCCCTCCCCCAAACCACCCTACCGGCCGCTCCGCACCGCCGCCCTCCCTGCCCCCCTCTAAAACCTGACGGGGAGGGCGGCCGAACTCCCCGCCCTCCCCCTGGATCCGTCGGTGACCGTAATTCCTTCAATAGTGCCACCAGGGCACTATTCATTTAACCTCTTCCTACCGGGGGCACTGTTGGAGGTGCTCTGTACTTCCAAACTACATATTTTGAAATTTGCTAATAATGCCAATTTCGCTGTCAAAATCACCGATTTTTTGCTGGTTTCGATCACTTTTCCCCATTTTATGGTTGATTTACCGTTTATGGTTGTTGAAGCGCCTATTATTGTTAGTAGTAGTAGTAGTAGTGTGTATACTTGTACTTACCGCTTTATTTTTGCTCATAAAAGGCACATAGCATAACATACCGCTTGCACCCCAGGAGCACTATTGGGGGGGGGGGCACTATGCTTTCAACCTTGTCGTACCCGGCCTCTATTGGAGGATTTACGGTTTATTGGCGATTTACGGCGGTATATTGGATTTACGGTATATTCAGACGGCTGTTTCAAAAACGCAACAGAGACAAAGAAGCGAAAGAGATCAAGGTGATCGAAACTTTAGCCAAGACCGACTCAACTCAGTGAAGCTAATGCGTGCTATATATAACCACAATTCGATCACCTGATTCAACGATTCAGTCACCAAGATGGGTTCCGCACCTTAGGCACTGCACATCAGGTCCTCACTTATAGGCCATTTTAGGCAGTGCGCGCCGCCTCGTCGTGCCTTACGTCTCATTTGTACCGTACCCTAGTCCCTAACTATGGTTGCGAGTGATTTGCAGCCACTAGCCAGCCATGCTCTATGCCTAGGGCAGTCGAGTATTTCATGATGCGCGCTCTATGGGAGATTGGCGCCTGAAGAAAGTTTCTGCGAAAAGCACTGAGCCTGACAGTTAGGCGTTAATACGTACGCAAACAACCAAATGCAATACGCACAATCTACTTATTTGCTTTTTCGTTGAAAGGTGCGTGTGGTGCCTACATACTATTTGGCTAAACTGCACCATAAACGGCGCAGTCTATATACCAGCCAGTCAGCGAATACTGATACCTTATTAGTGTTCATTTTTTAAGGTGGTACGCCCACGTGAAGACACGACACCCTTCAACAATCGCGGCGATTTTCTCTTCTAACAAATGAACCAATTGAATTGACTGACCAATCACCACCGCGCAAAGCTCGCGCCACCACCACCACGGGTTGGATCGAAGGAGGGGGGAAGGGGAGGGGGTTGCGATTTTGTATGAACAGCGGCTGGACTGATTGATGTATACGCACATGGACAGTCGACGCCAACAAAGTGAACACGCGCAGAATCGCTTGTGTGCGTGTGACGGGTGCAGCAGCAGGATGAAGGGGGGGGGGGCAGCAGAGCGCAGTCAGCAACATTGCACACAGAGCAGTGCGTAGTTTCGTGCAGGGGTGCTGGGGGGGGGGGGGGTAAGTAGGCTTCAGGGCTTGAGGCCGACCTCCTGGAGCAGCTTCTTGAGGTAGTCGACCTCGCGCTGGGCCGCCTCCGCCTCGGCTCGGAGCTCCCGGTTCCTCTCCTCCAAGCGGGCCACCTCGCTGGCCGCCGACCAGCTGGCGACGCGCTTCTTCTCGCGGTAGCGGTACGCCGCCTCGCGGTTCTGCTGCTTCTTGCGCTCGGCCGCCTCCGCCCGGCTGCGCTTCTTGCGCGGCCGTCTCGCTGTAGAGCGAGACGACGAGGGCTGCGCCAGGGTCGAGGGCACCACGGACACCAGCTCCTCGACGACCACGGGCCAGTCGAGCTCGGCCACCAGCTCGGCGGGCCGGGAGCCGAGACTCTCCTCCGCCTCGTCCACCCAGGCGGGCGTCTCGGACTGCCGACTGTGCTGCTGCTCCTCTGTCATCGAGCCATCGACGGTGACGTCATAGGCCACGCTCTCAGGGACGGCCTCTTGCGCGGCCCAGGACGCGTCCACGGGCTCCGATGGCCAGACAACCTCCTCTGGGGAGCCGGAAAGAGCGCGCTCGAGGTCGTTGGCCTCGCGACGGATCTCCTGCAGGATGGCCTGCGGCCCGCTCTGCGCCTTAGGCGCGCCCGCAGCGGCCATCGCGAGCTCCGGAGGCGTCCCACTGACCAGGTTGTCCAGGTCCGTTGGCTGGTCGAGCCAGTCCGAGAATGGGTCTGGAATGTTCACAGACAGTACTAGTGGTGCGACTGGCTGAAACAGGGGAGGGGCATACCTGTAATTTGGTCTGGCTGGGAGAGTGGGCTGGGAGGCATATGTGATGTGGCCCCAGGGGGGGGGTAGAGGGGGGTTTCAGCCCCCTGGCCAAAGCCATCCCGCTTTTTTTGCGGAAGCAACCACCCCCTGGCTTTTTGAACCAATCTACACCTATGGGGGGGGGGGTAAATGGCCCTTACGAGGGGGGGGGGTAGATGGAGAAAAGTGGGGGGGGTACCCGACAAATGTTTGACGGTTATTTTTTGGTCAAACTGGGCTCAAAATAGGCTTGATGTGGAAAGAAAACTCGACGCGTAGGGGCCAGAGGGATGACTTGAAAGTTGGGATTCTCTCATTCCCAACCACAAGCTCTAGTTCTCCCCCGCGATCAGAGAAGCGGCCCACACCTCAAGCTCTAGTTCTAGTGGGCAGAACACAGTTGAGCGTGAACTCCACACACTACTACCCACCAAGTCCGATGTCTTCAAACGTGTCCGCAAAGGAGAACGAGCCCAGGTGGCTGCGCTGAGTGGGAGTGCTGGGAGTGACCAGTCCGAGGGTGGGGCTTGTCTTGGCTGCTCCATGGCCCACTTTGTGGTGAGCCTTCACTGCTTGCTGCTGCTGCTGCTGTGTTACTGACTGCTGCTGCTGCTGCTGCTTGTCGATACAACTGGACGAGAGAGGCACTTGAGGGAAGAAAAAGGAGAAGGGGTCGTCGCAGAGGAGGGCCGGTGTGGTGGCGGTGGCCGAAGACTCAACAAACTCGACACCGGGTCTGAAAAGTGTGTGCAGAGTTGTACTGGAGGGGGAGGACATGAGTTCAGTGGTACAGACAGACGCTTCACACATGCAACAACACACTTGCATTGCAGTAACTCATGTGCATGGCACCCGACAGCTGATTCTGATCAAAGTTCTATGGAATATTTTTTGACACTTTTTTTCAAATGTGGACAACAGCACCCCCCCCCCCTCTCCACTCTTCATCTGGTGGCAACCACCCGGCACAAAGCAGAAGTGCCAATTTTACTCCTCCACCTTTCCAGCCAGGCCAACTCAGTTTCATGTATTGCATGTAGGTAGCCATGCACTCTTCTCCCCAAAATGCAGAGGCCAGGATGCACAACTTACTTCTGGTGGACAAGGCGCTTGTCTGCTGTGTGGCCACCAGTGTCGCTGCCGAGGCTCGAGCCACTGAGGTCCTTCTCCAGGCCCAGGAACATGTCCTTGATGAGCACCTCCTGCTCGGCCCAGGCCATCTCTTCCATGAGTGGCACCATCGCTGCTCCTGCCTCTGCGACTCCAGAGACCTTGGTCTCCTGCTGCTGTTGCTGTCGCAGCTCCGCTGCCGACATATCCATGCTGAACAGCATGTTGACTCTCTGAAAAGAGCTGGAACAACTGTGGGGTGTAGGGCTGCTCGTCGGTCCAAGCGACGACGTCCACTGGAGACTGATGCTGGTGATACTGGGTGCCCAAGGGCTGTGGAAGCTGCTGAGGGAAAGCCCTGAAACGTGGACAATACATGTGAGTCAATGCTTGGCATAAAGCTATTATGTGTAGCATGCAGTAAGCAACGAAAATACAATTGTGAAGTAGAAAAATTGCTCACATGACGAAGGGTCGAGCTAGCACTGGCGGATAGCCGCTAGTGCGTCGTTTGCCGGTGATTGATCAGAACATGTTCACAGCTTCACAGATCTGCTTTTTCCAAATTCACTTCAAAAGCGCACACGCTCTATGCGGCTCATAGCAAAAAATCCAAATTTCAGAAAGCTTTCAGAAGCACCACGAGTCAATCAAAGCATCCGAGTTGTCTGAAATTCCAAATTTTGTGGAATCACTGATTAGTGCAATGACGCGCCACGCGAATCTTACAGAAATCAGCGAAAAACTTTTATCTGTTATTCGCAGTTCGAAAACGCCTACAGACTTCTCACAATAGCTCTGTTGTGAGAGCGCCCACTCCCACAAATCCGGCTCTAATTCTGCAGCGAAAACACGTCACAACAGTCAGTTTGTTGCCCAATGCCAGTGCCCACACAGTGAGTCCACCAAAAACAAAATGGCGGACAGCCAAGGCGTGACGTCACGCCCCAATGGGTGATTGGTCGCTGCTCACGCCTAAGAGATCTCATTGGACAACAACATTGCGTCAGATTTTTGCGTTGAAACGAGCGTGCCCCTTTACCCGCGAAGTTACGGTATTTGTGGGAAGTGTAGTTAAATAGAGACCCGAACAGCCAAAAAAAATACCGTACAGTATAGTACAGTTATGCTCGAACCCAAGACGAATTTGAACCGAATTTTAAACCCGAATTTGAAGTTTACGAGTATGCTTGGTGATCTGCGCAAAAGGAGAGCGTTGTCTCCAAAGCGAGAGTGTGCTTGTGCGCCCCAGTGTGGAGTGGTCAAACCCATTTCACTACACATTTGGTTTTCAGTCCACTAAGAAACCTGGGGACGCGCAAAGAATAGCAGAAAAAGTAAAAAAGGAGATCACTTTGGTACGTAAACTACACTTTGGATCCGCTGGCATAGACAGCGTACGCTTCCACTCCGAAAATCCACCAGCCGAGAATACACCCAAATAGCAGCAGAAGAAAACTTCCGGCCGTCTGCTGCATGCTGAGCGGCGTGACGCCCACCAGTGCCGAACCGGCGTCGCACTGTCGCAGCGACAGCTTCGCAGACTCCTAGAGTTTGTGCCAGCCATTCCCTTTCAACAAAAGAAACGCAATAAAAACTAAGCGCAATAAGTCTGAAATGGAGTACCCGTTCCGCGAGGCCCCTCAAAGCTACGAGCGCCTCATTAAGTCTGCTCCTAATTGTCGAGGAGACGTTCTTCCTCATGATATAGCCGGTTTCGGCAAAGCCGCTGCTCATCAAGATTGGCAACGCCTCGAGCCAGCACCTCGTCTTAAGCTGGGCCGTCCCACCTGGATACTGTGGAGAAGCGGTTCACAAAATTCACTAGCAGAATTTTTCTAGTTGAGTAAAATTTACCGTATGAGTGCGCTATCAGAAAATTATTCTTGCTATGTCTTGACAATATTCACACTAATGTCTTAGAGAACTTTGTGATGCGCTTCCCTGTCGAACAGTCACAAATCGAGTGTCGCTCGACAAAACGTCGTAGATACAGTCGGCGGAACCGCTACCCACGCAGTGCAGTTGCATTGGGTTCCCAGCCAATGCGTCGTTCAGTTTGCTGAAATTGCGCACAAAACTGCTTGTGCAACGACCACGGGCGACGTAAGATAACGATTTTACTATGAGTCATGTTATGACATCATGCTCAGCGAAACTGTATGAATGAATAAATGAATGCTTGAATGTCGTGAGAAGGGAGGTCATCGTGTCGTGGTCGTGGAGTGTCGTGCCCTGGTCGTGAGGCTTCCGATATATCCCCATGACCGTTGTAGGTAGCATCGACCCTGCCTCAGGTGGGTGGCCTCATGGTGGGTGGTGGAGCACTATTGGTGGACTTACGGTACATGTGGGCTGCGAAATGGAAAAGCGACCGAATGCATACCTATAGCTTGTAAAGTCTACATTGCTGTTATACATTTCTCTTGACTGTTAAATGAGGAAGTACGCTCCATTATTGTGCATAAACTGTCTCTCTCCTTGAGACATTCCTCAACCAACTCTTCAATACGGAGTACAGTATTGAAGTACCTGAAAAACGGCGGCCTCGCACTTCTGAGCTGATCGAAGAACGCCCACGAATTACTCTTCGTCGCCAGTATCAGTTCCTTGTTGGCGAATTTTTGCACCAGCTGCTCCCTGGTGCTGGTTTGCTCGAGTCTGGGCAACAGCATGAGATTGGTGAGTAGCTTCGCTTGGTACATTCCGTGGGCGAACGTGAGCAGTAGCATAGCGAAGAGAGAGGCCAGCCGCGAAGCGCGGCTCGCCTTGAAGACTACGCTGAACAAGGCGTGCGTGCGTGCGCGCGTGCGTGCGCGCGTGCGTGCGTGCGTGCGTGCGTGCGTGCGTGCGTGCGTGCGTGCGTGCGTGCGTGCGTGCGTGCGTGCCTGCGTGCGTGCGTGCGTGCGTGCGTCCGTGCGTGCGTGCGTGCGTGCTTGGCGCACGTGCGTGCGCGCGTGCTTGGCGTGCATGCGTGCGTGCGTGCGTGCGTGCGTGCGTGCGTGCGTGCGTGCGTGCGTGCGTGCGTGCGTGCGTGCGTGCGTGCGTGCGTGCGTGCGTGCGTGCGTGCGTGCGTCCGTGCGTGCGTGCGTGCGTGCGTGCGTGCGTGCGTCCGTGCGTGCGTGCGTGCCCGAGCAACCTAGGTACAACCTACCCAACAAAGTGCAGATTGACCATAGCTCTTTTCACGTAGCGCTTCGTCTTAAAGGGTCCGTGCTCGGCGAATAGTACGAACAGCGTCACCAACAAAAGACTGGCTAGAATCGCGCCATATGTCTCCCAGGTAAATACTGAGATCGGCAGCAACGCCGCGTGTAGCTGAGAAACCGCTATAATAATAATGAGATGAATGGCCATAAAATACAAGTTTCTAATTCAATTTTCACCCGGTTTGCTGCCCGTGAAGTAGACGGGCGCCTCTACGATTGGCATGGTGAAGTCAAAGTGCTCCAGCCGCTGGGGAATGGTCATGTAATAAGCGTCGCCTATGAGGTCCACTACGTCTTGCTCCAGGTAAGATAGAATGCCTGAAATCGGTATTGGGGAAATGCGCATAAAAATACAGCAAATAATTGCAAAAAACAACTGCAAACACGGAAGCTTATTTACATGAAGATGCAGGTCATTTTTACAGAGTGAAAAACTGCAACATATGAAACAGCCGCCGCTGCATGAAGAATTTTTTGATTTTTGTGAGGTCGCATTTTCTTGAATTTCTTTCGGCTATACTCACCATACTCACTTATAGCCCCCCCCCCCTCCTCACAGACCGCACCTTTCCATCGTCCCTCTTTCCTGTCGAACTTGCCATAGTTTTCGTCGTCGAAATTAATGGCTAGAATCCTGTGGTCGAGTTTCGCCAGCTTCAGGGCCAAACCGAGCAGCTTTTCGGCGATTTTGAAGCCCGGACATTGTGCCGCTTCGGCGACATCGCCTGCCGCCTCCACGCAGGCGGTCATGCCCTCCACGCGGCTGTAAACCTGCAGACCCACTCTGAGCTGCTGGTGGTTGCCCTGGAAGCTCCAGGTGTTGTTGTTGTTGTTGTTGGCCATTGAGAGTCTTAGTCGAGGCTGCTTGTAAACGGCCTGCAAACAGTGCGAAAAAATGAGGGAAATTTGAAAGTGAAAAGGGTCAAGGAGGAGATTCGCTTTCTAAATTGGCGCACGCAGACACGCACGCACGCACGCGCGCGCGCGCACGCACGCACGCACGCACGCACGCACGCACGCACGCACGCACGCACGCACGCACGCACGCACGCACGCACGCACGCACGCACGCACGCACGCACGCACGCACGCACGCACGCACGCACGCACGCACGCACGCACGCAGACACGCACGCACGCACGCACGTACGTACGCACGCCCGTCGTACCAAGAGTGTGCTGTGTCATTACGTGTGGCGCAAACACATCGTTGCGCTACTGTACTGGTGCGAAAGCGGAGTGAATAGAGTGAGGAGTGACTTGAGTGTCTGTGGAGTCGCTTTCGTATGTGCCCTTAACGAAGTGTCAATATACCCGCTTCGTTCGCAGTCAACAAACCCTTCTTTCGAAACACAATTTTTTCCTGCTTCCCCCACTCATAACAACACTCAGAGCGTTGGCTTACCGGACGGGTGAGCGGGTTTTGGAGGAGAGCAGTAGTGCATTGTGGAGAATGTGAATGTGAAGGAATGCAGAACTGCAATCGCCTAAATATTCTTACGTTTAGAAATTGTTTCTGGAAAGCTTGACGGATGAAGAACGTTTTGTCAAACACAATTGAAAGAAGGCCTTTTCTACGATGTTCTACGATGTAACGTACCTACTGCATTGTGCATACCGTGTGACATATCATATACATAGATTGTGACGCACTACGCTGTTCGAAAACCATACACGAAACCATGTAGGTATTTTTTTGTAAAGTTTTTTTTAACTGAAATTTGTAAGAAATAACTATTCCAAAATCGCCCAAAAAGTGTTTAAGAAAGGCAAAAACAACGGTTTTAGTGCGTTTGAGCCGTATATTTAAAAAAAAGCGGTTGGGGCTTTCACCCATTCCCCCACTTAGTGCTTTGATGAGCTAAATAACCGTGATTAGCACTACTGGAGGTGTTCTGGAGGCTGTCAAACCAAGTCGGGATAGTAGTAGTCGTAGTCCGACTCAATAAAAAAACTATCAGTGCCGCATTTCCCACACGTCCTCAATTGCCAGCACACGCTTTCAGTTTGTTTCTTCAGTCCACAATGTCGAAATCGCAAGCACACGCGCTCTCAACTTCGAACACGATAATGAGTATGATTTGCAAATGCACATTTGCGCGGGAGTTATACCAGTGTATTGCAGAACTTCCAATCCAACCGCCTTCTATTGGTTCAATTAAACAGGGTTTGGAAAAGCATGCTTTTTTTTGTGGGTGCGAACCGCACTTTTGAAAGCGAACTGTACCGTTTTCAAGTCAATCTCATATTCAAACTTGGAAAAAACAATTGTGTTGTTGGAAGATCTGCTTAAATGCCCTCGCGTTTGGCAATATCACGCAATGCCAAAGCAGTCAACCTTCTAGACAGACACACGCAAAGAACTGAGTACACATCTCCCTAATATTGCACGGCTGTTGTGAAAGAAGACAGAGATTAGAAGGAGAAATAGAGTTTTGATTGTTCCGAGTCGGCGAAACGCGCACTACAGGTCTACCTACACTAATTCTACGCAGTGAGTACAGTATTTTGTATGTGACCGCGAGAAAATACTGACTGCTGAAGAATGAAGACGACATGGGAGAGAGATTGACAAGCAGGCGCGACAACGAAATTGCAAGCAGTTGTAAAGAAGCGGCGTGCAGCACTGGTACCGGAAGAAAGCGTGCTGTCAGCTCGGCAGGAGTCAAAGCGGCGAAAAATGACTACATGGGATGGGCTTGCAACTCGCCTCTACACTGTATATGCACTGCTAAATACTGCATTGGTAGTTCTATCATCGCCGCCTTATCTATTGTGATACTGGTGCGTCGCCGCCGAGGAAGGCGGCGGCTCCATTGGGTTGCGGTCGTCGCTGCTGGAGGTCAACGAAAAGTTGGCCGAGTCATTCCTGTCCGCGTTGTTGTAGGCGTTCGAGGCGGCGGCCAGCTCCTGCTGCTGACCGGTAGGGCCCCTCCTCCTGTCGCTGCTTCTCCTCCTGCCCGCCGACGCCGAGTTCTCCGTCAACGTCGCGTACATGTCGTACTGCGGACTGGAGGGCGTGGGCGTCAGGTTGCCCTGCTGACCCTCCGCTCCGGTGGGCGTGTAGCTGGTGCCGATCTCTCCCTCGGCCGAGTAGATGGGATTGCTGGCCCAAGAAGTCTTCTGTCGGCCGCCTTGCTGACCCAAGGCGCCAGAGATCTGGCTCAGAGGCGTCTGCTCCCGGCTCTGATTACCGAACCCGCCCGTCTTGCTGACGTCGCTGAAGGAGCTGAGCTTGCCGGTGCGGGGCACGCTCGGCGGCTCCACGGAGCCCTCCAGCGACGGACGCCCGTTGATGGGACGCGTGTACGGGTCGGAGGCGGGGTTGGACAGCTGGCGCTTGGTGATCATGGGCTGTGGGGGCGGCTGCTGACCGAAGTGGGCTCGCTCCGACTTTGGACTCTGCCGAACCGTGGTGACTTGGTTCAGAGGACCTAAATCATCGACAAATGTGTCCGGCCCTGCGTGTATTATCCAGCGTCGCAGTTTATCCGCATTGAGCGTCCAACAAGTTGACTACAAAAACGTTCCAGCAGTTCCCTCCTTCAATAATGACCTCTCGAATGCTATACCTATACCCTGCAAACGAGATGGAATTTTCAGTCCTCAGCGGCACAAGTTTTGCATGCATTCACAGTGCATCATTCCCCGCAAGTTTCGAACAACAGTCCTCACCAGTCTGGTATCCGACGACTCTGGGCTGCGTGTGGGCCATTCTCGCTTGGTAGTGGGACGGTTGGCCATTGTTGGCTGGCAGATTGGTGTAGGACGAGCCTCTGCTGTTCATGCTCGCGCTGTCATAGACCGGCTGCTGTGGGTACCTGCCAGTTCAGCAAGCATGAGTGCTGCGCATGAAGACCAGTTTGCAGCAACTGTGCAACCAAACAATCACCTGGTAAACTCTTGCTGTCGGTTGCCCGCATAGGTGGCGCTCTGGACGCTGCTGGCGACGCTGTCCTCTCGTCGGTGCTGCTGCTGCTGCAGCTGCAGGGGCTGCTGGGCGGGCAGCGATCTCTTGTGCAGAGACGCGTAGTACGCGTCCAGGTTCTGCTGCTGCTGAAGTTTGCTACGTGAATTGGGCACACTGAGTACGGTGAATCTTCCTAGCGTCCCCGGGCACTGTAGTTTCGAGCTCCCTTTACTATTCCTGGAGGGGCATTCCTGGAGGGGTTACGGTACTGGTGCAAACTACATGATTTCACTACCTGCTGAGCATAAGTGGGTCTGCCAGTCTGCTGATAGGCAGCCGCGGTCCGGGCATCGTTCATGCTGTTGTGCATCATCCTCTGCTCTTGTGCTTGGGTTATCGGCCCTCTGTCCTGCGGCATGCCTCTTGGCATCGTGCCAAACGCCGAGGTGGCCGCTCGGACGTCCGCGGGCGAGCCCATGGGAGACTGCCGGGCGTAACCCATCCGGCCGTAATTTCTCGGCGAGTCCAGCTGAGAACAAGGTACAGTTGTTTGTGGGGCAGCGTATGGCCTAGTGGTTGCGAATCGGCCTCTTGTGCACACGGTCCTGGGTTCGATTCTGGATGGAGGTTCCCCCAGATCGAGGGCTTCCCTTTCGATGGACTTTCTCGTGCTGTCGCTGCCCTAGATTACAGATGACGTTCTTCCGCACGTCTGTGGCTAATAATTATACGACAAGACGTCATGAAGATGGGTATGCCATGTGACAGCGTCGCCCTAATCCAACAACAACACCAACAGTTGTTTGCACGCCAACTTCGCTGGAGCGCTCACAGTCTGGAAGTTGGGCGCCCTGTGTCGGTAGGTCTCCTCGCTGGACCTCCTGGGCTGGCCGGGGATGAGCCTGCCCATCTCTGGAGTGGCCTTCTCACTGCCCGTGGGCCGTCTGAGTTGCGAGGGCGATCGGGACTGACTGCCCTTCATCCAATAGATGCCGTCCTCAGCGGCAGCAGTGCTGCCGCTTGGCCCATTCGAAGTCTGCTGGCCTCCACTGACCCCGCACTTTTGGGCGTGGCGAATGATTGAAGCCTTGACTACTGGGTCACTGGCCAACAGAATCTGTAATTGCAACGAGCGTGTAATTTACAGCTATGTTGTACACAGGCACCTTGACAGCAGCAACGAGCGTGTAATTTACAGCTGCACAGGCACCTCTGTCAGCATTGATCACAATGCAGTGCACTGGGCAGAGTGCATGTGGAATTGTGGACAGTTTGATCTGTATAGTAGTCGTGCAGACTAGACCGGCGCGTGCGATGTACACACCCAAGACTGAGTGCGATCCTTGTTGCACGCACATACAGTGTAGGTACTGCTCAAACGAAACCTGACCGCTTGCCACGTTGAGCGAGTCGAATGCTAAGTGCAGTTGCTCAAAAAAGAGCGTCAGAGCAATCGATAGAAAAATAACACGACATGGGTGCGAATTCCGCAGAAGCCTATACGTTGTTCAACTCGCACAATGCAGTCGCGATGCCGATGTCACTCGGCAAACTTTTCATATTCTGCCGTCCAGTCGCATACAGTGTTGTATGCATACGTAACGTCCGTACCTCGTCCCCGCAGACGAGCATGAGTCCATTCTTGGCCTCTTCCATCCTCTTGTAGCCCTCCTTGGTCCTCCTACCGTCCAGAGGTCGGTCCAGCTCCATGAGATTGATCAGGGTCTCCAGCTTGTGAGTCGTCTTCATGGCCCAGCGCCTCTTCATCGTGAGCGCGATCCACAGGAGGATCCAGAGGACGACGTAGACGACGTCGGCCCCGATGCAGGACCAGACGATCGGTTTGGTGTCGCGGGCGATGCCATTTGACAAAAGCAGCAAGTCGTAGACCACTGGGAACTTGAGAACGAACAGGGGGATGAGTAGGACGATGGCGCACGCGTGAGGCGAGTGCCTGAAGACATGTTTTGCAGTCTCGCACTATGTAAGACTTTTCTACTCTTGTTATGACTCTGTTGGCAAACACAAGCTTTGTGCAAATTCTTTTGGCAGTGTCTTGTAGAGCAAAACTGAGGCCAAGTATACGTACCTAAGGCAGTCTCCGCTCCACAATAGCAAGTGCTTAGCGTGTTCGACGTGTCCGAACGAACAAAACACCAAATTACAACAATGGTACTTACTTTCATCAATTGCGCGTTTTCACTCACCCCTCGCAGCAGATCTGCTGTTCTCTCCTCAAGTTGTTGTTGGGTTCTGAGTTGTGGTTGATCGTCGCGGCTTTGAGGCTCCCGCTCACGACAACCGGATGCTGCGCTCTGAGCAGAAGCCAAGAAGCGTGGTACTTGGTGTAGCCGTACCAATACACCACTGCTGGTGACATAAACACGACAAAGACGCCAAGGAAGCAGACAAGAGTCACGATGTACGGCTTTTGGAGGAGAAAGGCGGCACCTGAAGCAGCAGTCTGTCTGTCTGTCTGTCTGTCTGTCTGTCTGTCTGTCTGTCTGTCTGTCTGTCTGTCTGTCTGTCTGTCTGTCTGTCTGTCTAACTGTCTGTCTGTCTGTCTGTCCAGAAACCCCATGCACGGCTCCTCACCTCCAGCAAAGGTGCCGAACAGCAGGGGAATCCCTCCCTGACTTGAGTGGACGTACTCCCTCTGGAAGCCGCCCTCCTGGACCCTGTAGAGTAGGCAAAACTCGAAGAAGCAGCTCAGCGCCTCCGCTCCGGCCGCTAGCATGTAGAGGGAGAAGATAAAGCTGAACGCCTTGCTCGCCTTCCAAAAGGTGGCGCTGTAGACCAGTGCGTAGGCGAACGTCGCGACGAGCAGATTCACAAAGTCCAGAGACAGTCCGAATAGGTAGTGGTGCGCCAAGATCGGAAGGAGTTTCGGCGTCGCGATGGGATGGCCGGCGTGATGCAAGCCCACGAGTTCTTCGTCGATGGGCAGATTCTTGACGAGCTTGTCCGACTGGTTGTAGATGAAGTCGAGGTGAGTGTGGTATAGGTTGGCTATAAAAAAGTCAAGTTTATTTTTAAAGCTGATCATTCCAAGAATAGCACTGG
The DNA here is from genome assembly GCA_030248085.1 of Paralinhomoeus sp. GSCO2_6. Lineage (NCBI taxonomy): Eukaryota > Metazoa > Nematoda > Chromadorea > Monhysterida > Linhomoeidae > Paralinhomoeus > Paralinhomoeus sp. GSCO2_6. The sequence goes on from JASAMY010003034.1 coordinate 17,315, forward strand.
CAAGAAAGCACACAACACCCCCAACTGCGCTCTGAGACAGTGTGGTCAAGTATATAGATGTTTACCATGTGTATGTGCGCGCCCTGCAACCAAACACTTCTGAATGCAGGTGTGTGCACACTGCACATGACCCACCAACACCAAAACAGTGGCACGCATGGACAAACAATTCCAGCAGTAAACAATCATCAATCAATCGATCAGTCAGCGACTAATCCAAAGCCTGTAGCTGGCCACTACTCAGCAGGCGCACAACTGCTCACCGTGCGTGAGCACTCTGGCCTTGAACAGCTGTGCCAGCATCAGCTCCTGCGCCACGAGGAGGCAGAACGCGACCACGAAATGCGTGCCCTGCGCTAGAGGCGGCGCGTGGCTCCAGAGTCCCTTTAGGAGTCGGGAGCAGCAGTCGGTCTTGCCCTTGACCGGCAGCGTCCTCTGGGGCCTCGCGCCCAGACTCTCGTTGTCGCTGGCCAGGTTGCCGACTTTGAAGAGGGAGAACGCGAGGAAGAAGGGCAGCAGAGCGATCGCGAGAGCGTGCAGGCCGAGGTAGACGGTGAGGTGGAGGGCGGGCGTCCGACCGTCGGGCCACTGGAGCTCGTTGTAGGCTCTGTACCGCTGGATGCCGCAGTAGATGAGGTAGCACTGCAGCGCGGTGGTCGCCACGCCGTACCAGATCGACCAGACGTGATTGAGGCTCGACCGGTAGCGGCAGGTCATCTTTTGCCGAATCTCTGAACTAGTCCTCTGGCTGGTGTATGCCAATTCTCTCCTCGCAGCAAGGCACTGCGCCTGCGCGAGCACCGAGGGCAGTTGTTGGCGCGAGCGCAACAGCGCCAGCCGTCAACTCTCACTCTCTCTCTCTCAGTCTCCCCCACCCCACTGGCCGGCGCGGAGGCTAATGCGGCGTGGCAGCGCCGCGCGCTGCCGACAGTTTATTGGCAGCGCGCGCCGCGCGAACGGCTCATATGTTCACTGGAGGACAAGTCTCAGCGCAAACGAACGCGCACTGAAGTACATTTTATTCGCATACAATGTGTGTATACAGCTGCGCGTAGGTAGGCTGAAATAAAGTGGAATACGGCCGCCGACAGAGTGCAATGATGAAAGAAATTTGGCGCCTTGGCAGAATGACAAAAGTACAATGCACACCGGTCGGTACGCATGTTACCAGAGAAAAAGCGCGCCACTCCCGTGTCAGGAAACCGGCAGCATTTTCTGCTCCGCTTCACTCCTAACAAAGTTGTCGGAGCAACACTCAACAAACCCCTGTGGTGGTCCGTGCGTGTTTACAGCCGGGCGGGCGTCACACGTGGCGCGCGTGACTCACGCATCCGCCACTCCACACTTCACACGCGCTGGGGTGGGTGGCCCCGCTGACGCGATGAGTCGGCTTCGCCAGTGGCCACCGACAGCAGCCGTTCCGAGGCGGCGGAAGGAGCGTCTTTTTCACGCGCCTCAGCGGGCAGATGGGCGCGCCGTCCGAAAAGCGGGTTCGGGGGGGGGGGGCGAGCGGGGAACGCTCTCTCTTCTCCTCATCTCATCAGCGGGACGAGAGGGCCGCCCGCGCAGCTGCTTTTTGGCAAGGAGGCCAGTCTCTGGCGTCCTAGAGGCAACGCGCGTAACTGAAGAGCCTTGGAAGAGCGCGCTCCTTCCCACAGACACACCTCGCCCCTGGCCAACACAGCGGCCGACCAGGAAATCAATATCGGTCGGCGCCGACTGCGCTTACGGCACAGCGGGGACGGCTGTTGCGGCGACAGCGTCGGCGGCGGTGCTGGATGGGGCTATTGCTATAGCTGGGAAATAGGGGCGCGCCCCTGGCGGCGGCTGTCCGATCCCACCCCTCCCACCGTCCGTCCGTCTCCCGCAGGATGTAATTAATTTCGAAAGCCAAAGCCAGACCTGAGACGAGTCGGGTCGGGGTTGCGCATTCGTCGGCAGCCGCGCAACACAACAGAGGGCCAGACGCGTTGAGTTACATACGCCTAAAAAGTTGCGCCGACCGAATGAGAGATCAGCGTTTTTGTTTTTAACTTTTAAACATTGAACGCTCGTTTGAAGTAGCCAAACAACCGATAAAACAAACTCAAATTGTGGCATCGCATCGACGCCTACACCAAAACGAACAGGGCTTGCATAGAACAGACCTCGGTGGCGACTGCAGGCAGGCGTTCAGCTCGACCACCTTCGTCAGCCTGAACCATACCCAGTTGCCTGCACTGTTGTCGAGGTCGAGGATGGGTGCACTGCAGCATCGGCCGGTGCAGTGCCGTAGCCTCCTCACCTCTGTTAACAATTAACATCAGCCGTCACCTCCTTCTCGTTTGCAACAGCGTCGGCAACCGCGGTCTCAGTCAGCACCTTGATCTGCAGCTTCGACGGCAGCGTGCAGTAGTGTGCCTGCTCCTCAAATTGGTCGCTAGAATTAGCGTGCGCTACCAATGCAGGCGCAACCATCGTGCACAACTGCTGATCCATTTGGTGATACTGATGGACGAGGATTTGCGCTCTTGGACGCTGAGGCGCGTTTCTCGCTTGGAACGTTCAAGAATTGTCACTTAAAATTTAACGTTACAGTATTTTGCGGCGCTTTTGCGTCTTTTGGCACTTTATAAAAAGCGAGGCGTTTTGTATAAACAGCGCGGCGGCGCGGCGCGGCGCCGCGCCGCGCCGCGCGGTTTATCAAACGCCTGAAGCTCCTACTTACTGTATATATTTTGGATATCAACTTATGAACGGTTCGCTTATCAACGGTACCGTAAAGTAATGTACAGTTTGATGAGACGCGCAACCACTAGCGGATCCAGACGGGGGGGAGAGGGGGGTCTCCCCCTCCTGTCAGCTCAGATTTGGGGGGGGGGAAGGAGGGGGAGAGATCAGGGGAGAAGAAGGAAAGAAGGGCGAGCACAAGGGGAAATTTTACGTTTTCCTTGGATTAACGCACTCAAAAGCGCAAAATTTTTGCCTGCGGCGCTGTGGTTTTCTTCCAACTCACGTTTGACTCGCAAGGGACCTAAAAAATCCCGACATTTTTGGCTATTGCATAGTAGTGTAGATTGTGCGGTGAAAAAAATTGACCTTCTCCCCCCTCTGTCAGCAAATCCTAGATCCGCCAGTGCGCGCAACTCTAACAAAACTGGAAATTTGGAATCGGTGTCTTCGCTCCCAGTTTCTCTGGTTCGTACCCTATCTTATTTGTCGCAATCCTAAGTAGAGCTGTATGTACCTGCATAGTATACCAAAGTGGGTAAATTACCGATTTTCGGTAAACTACTGCTTTTTTCGGTAACGGTAATTATCGAAACCGATAGTTACCGATTCTATGTTACGGTCACCGAATACAACCACCAAAAACGTTTTTTTGGGCTTCCCACATTTTACGGATTTGCGAACAACGCCACTCAATATCGAAGTAAAGTATTGACTAACGAGAGCGTTCATCGCTTGCCCAAGGAGATTAGTTATTACTCGGTGAACAAAGAACCAAAGAAGAACTAGAAATTACGCAGCTAGGAACTGAGAAACGAGGAAGTAGGGAGCGAGGAACTGGGGACATGCCTGTATATTAGTGGAGTATTATTGCAGTCGGCTGAGACGGAGAATCGGATGTTCAAGCGGCGCCGCGCAACAACAACAACAAAAAAACAACTGCTGGTCGTGAAAAAAAAACACCACATGAAACGGCATGGGCAGTGAGACGTAGACAATAACAACCCGCAGGCGGCCATAAATAGGACGGCGTCGATCGTCGGCAGCCACAGTCAAAACAGCAATTCTTCTTCTTCCGCTTCTCCGTCGCACTCTCTTCTTCCTCCGCTCTTCCCGACGCGTTCCGCTGCCGAAAAAGGTGAGTCGCATCCGTGGCATGCCCCCAGTTCCTCGCTCCATACTTCCTCGCTTCTCACTTCCTCACCCCTCAGTTCCTTGCTTGTTTGTGTCGCTTACCACAAAAAAAGTTCGCCTGCGGCACTGTGTTTGTTTTTAGCAAAGTTGGTATTTTGCCGCCTCTAAAGGGCACATTGTTGCAGGATTTGCAACAAAAAATTTGCCTGCAGCTCTGGTTTGTCCGGTCAAACTATACAATTTGAAGCTTCTAAAGAGCATTTTTGTTGCAGAATGCAGAATGTGCAAAAATTGCCTGCGGCGCTGTTTTTTGGGCAAATGATGCATTTTGATTACTCTATGCGTTTTTTTGGTCAAATTAGCACAAGAATTGCCTGCAGCTCTACTAAATTAAGGTACCTCAAAATCGTGTTTCAGTGCTTCCTCGAAAATTTTTTTTGCCCCTCCCAAGACCAAATCCTGGCTACGTCACTGCCCAGGTATGTACACCTCCCAGAGGAGACCAACCTGCTGTCCAGATGGCTCCGGCCGTGTCCCAACACACAAATGTCACTGCGTAATGTAGCCGTTTGAACAGTCACTGGAAGCTGCGTGCGTACGTCGGCGCGTGCGTGCATCGTATTGTTCTGGCCCAGCGTAGCCAGCCCAAGCCACCTCTCTCTTTCTCTCACCTTGCCCCTCTTGTGAGTAAAGTTCACCAGTAAGAGTCTTGTGTACACACACTAACGAACCTATGGCTAAGGCGGGTATGCGCAGCATCCTAGGTAGCTACTTGTCACAATGTCACCGTAAGCACTACATCTTCAATAGCCCTCGCGCCAAGGGCAAAGCGTGGCATGGCCATGTGTATGCAACTCTGACCGTAATTTAGGCGTTTAAAATTCGGTGTTGATTCTTGTTTAGAGAAAATGTACGAAAAGAAGATCTCCGCTTTGATGATGGCTGGCGGCATATTCGCACACATGTTCAAGGGCACCGCTATCTGAAGCTCGTACGTTGGACCAACCATCTTCATCTTTCATCCGTTGGACAAGTTGACTTTGCCTTAACTGCACACACACACACACCCGCTGCGCCGAAAAGACACGCATATACGCACTGCACACATGTACCTACCCCGCTGCCCCGCGGAGTGGTACAACTTCCATCGCGTGTGGGATACTTTCCGTGCCCTGCGGGACTCCATCTCCGCTATCTATGTGGGACAACTTCCCCTGTGGGATACCTTCGCCCAATCGTTCACAAGGACTGATTCACAATGGCGCGACGACGTAGCGACGGAACCACTCGATTCACGACAAATTTGAAACCGCTTTTATCGAACCACTCAAGAACTAAGAAGTGAGCAGGGTCACTTCAAGCAACACCGCTCAAAGCGAATGGAAATTGCGCGAAATCCCAGCTGTCTCACAGCAATTTCGTCAAGTTCATGAGCCTTCAATGCCAAGCTCTTCGCTTGCAAGTTTGCGCTTTGCTTCATTGAGCAGTTGCAGTCTTGGGCTTGACCCTGCGTAGGGTGCTCGTCGTCTCCATGACGCCTGCGCTCTCGCGGTTGCAGCCGAGCGCTCCCACAAGCGCCGAGCATCCGTAGGTGTCGAAGAAGGCGTCCCTCGCGGCCTTGGACATGAGCAGAATCGAGTAGGGATTCATGTAGGCGAAGATGTCGATGAAGACGTTCCTGCAAGCTCGACACCATCAGCGGCTCGCAAACCTGCGTACGCGCAGCATCGGAAAAGGAGACGCCCCCTCTACCCATCACTACTCTCATCTTGAGGGGCAGACGAGCGATTTCAAAGCTATACGCATCCAAACGGCAAAATCATTCGTTAATTCGGAACCAGTGGACTCACGCAATTCTCGAGATGGCGAAGACGTGTGCTGGAAAGAGCACAAAGAAGCCGTAGATGACTGTCAGTATCGCTTCCGCAACCGCTATCGACAAGCCGCACATCGCCAATCGAATCTAAGTCGACTCTTTGAACTGGTACCAAGAATATCAACTTGACAATAGACAGACAGAATACAGATAGACTTCTCACTCACATACGTGTGGACGTATAGCGTAATCTCCTTAATTTGCCTTGTTTTTTGTTCGTTTTTCCATAGGCCATGTACATCGGACATGTGCATTAGGCATGGCCTACGATTGAATCAGTTTACCTCGCCTTTTGAGATGCCGCTCGCACTGTCGCCGGAAGCGTCAGTCCAAACGGAGCGCCTATGTTTGATGAGAGACGCGCAGGCGACGACATAGCAGCTGATGCTGACGACGCCGCTGAGCATGGCTGCGAGCGTTAGGAACAGGAACACGTGACTCTAATACGGGAGAGTACTGTATGTAGATTAGTGCAATGTTCTTGGTACATGCGTTGTGTTGTGAACTCAAGCGTGGTCACTGCACTCTGCGCATTGAAATGTACAATCTGTGCGAGGGTGCCCTCCTTCAAAGTCCTTCCTCCTTCGTTCTCCTCCTTCCCTCGCTTAGATTGTCCCTCCCCCCAGTTCAGACGTGAATGCGTTGCGATGCGCAGCTGAGGAGACAACAAAACACGTATCGCACAGTCGTACGTACTTGTTTGCGCCTTGCTGTTGCGTGCATGACCCTAATCGATTTTCAGACATGAGCAGAGAGCTGGAATGCGGGAAGAGGATGATGACTCACGGCTCTTTGGGCACTTCTGTAGAGAGCGTACACGTAGCGTTCGCCAGTGGACGTATTCGTCTCGTGGTAGTCGGCCAGTGTGTAGAGAGTATAGCATGGCACGGCCCAGAGGGTCAATGTCGTGATCCCCACAACAACCCACAGCGTGTTCCTCCTCGTCCAAATCTGCGCAACCGACAGCAATCAATCCTGATGCAATGCGGAAGTATTTGTATTCTATAGGTACAATGCCTCAACAGATCAAGGTGCACAATGCACAGATTCAGAAAGGGTAGTCAAACTGTAGTCAAATTGAGTTCAACATCTGACTGCACGTATTTAGAATCTGACTAATCTGGCCATTTAGCAAATCAAATGAATTGGTCAGATTCCCTGCGTGGCCATCTCTCAAACTCAACTGAATTCGTGTTAATATCACCGGTCCGTAATTGTGCTGCTCACCTTTTTGTATGCCTCGGGAAAGCTGATGGACATGACGCGATTTATGGAAATCGCCATCACTCCCAAGTGCTGACCCGTTTGCCCAAAACCGAGGCCAAACAAGCCCAGGGTGCCCAGAAAGGCTGGATACCTCAGATAGAGTTCGTCGCTAAGAACTCCCCATCCAGGAAAACGCACCATAATATAAAGATCGAGCAAGACTACCAGGTCAAAGAATCCGAGCGCGACACTCTAAAAAAATACCGATGCTGTTTGCAATGAGCTGACCGCAGTGCTTGGCGGTGTGACTGAACTGAGTCTGACGCCACACAAGAGTGTTCCAATCATACATATCTCCCAATGAGTAGGCGCAGAAAGCGCAGAATCTCACACACCAACCAACAATTAACGATCACAAACGATCACAACACAACATTGCTACCGAATTTCGAATTCAAAAAAAAATAAATAAACGATCTTGCTCTACCAGGTAAAAGAATGGAGAGCCAAGGATATTGTCGCGTCGTTTTCGTATCAACACGTAAAGAAGCATCAGATAAATTACTGCAGAGATAGTGGCTACTGGAAATGTGACGTATTCGAACGGCTGGAAGTTGACAAAGCCCATTTTCTCCAAGACAGCTTCCTAGAACTTCTAACTCAGATGCACACTCAGTTGTTTGTCATGCTTAATCACTTCCGACTGACACGTTTGAAAGCTTAGATTCTCCATGCTAAAGCGCGGATTTGCGTGACCACTAGCTAATCGAAAAGCGGTGGACCACAACGGGACCAGCGTGGTCTCTAGTGTGCACGTGTAAACTCGAGTTCAAAAGCCTGGACGTACCCTAGTGATTAGCTTAGGTATGATCTACTAGACTCTATATATACATCGTACCGAGAACGAGGCGGATTGCACAAATCTCGTCTCGCGTGCTTTAGGCATTGTTGTTGTCGTTGTTTCCTCTTGTCGTTGTTGTCGCCTCTTGTCGTTGTTTCCTCTTACCGTTTTCTCCATTGCCTTTGGGGAATTGCGTCTGTATAGTACTACGGTAACGGTAAGGCATTTTCGGGAATCGGGAGCCTTACACGCCATTGGAATGGGTACTTGTAAGCACTGGCCCCGTGGTGTCAGTGTCACCTGGCTTTATGGCTAGCAGCATCGATTCGGTGGCCAGCTAACAAGCACTTCCCGCATGTGGGTGCCCTGCCTTCCACTGGTTCTGCCACCCAAAACGACCAGGCGCCAGGGACGATGAGGAAACAGGTTGGTTCTCATTTGGATTCACCACGCGCGTAAGTACCGTACCCAACCCACAGAGCCTTGTACTGAAGATGGGGCGACTCTGTGGGGAGCTAATTCTTGTCTACAAATGAGCCCCGAAACAAGAATTAGCTCGGTCAGATGGAAATGTTGTAATTTCAAAATATGGTACTCGCTAATTTATTGGTGATCGTTTTAGGCATTTCGGCTTCACCCATTTGAAGCGGTGTTCATTTAGCCTTCACTTCTCCTTTTATTTAGGCAGCAGACGTGTGACGTGTTGAACGAGGAAGGAAAATTACACACCCGTTTGACATCTTGGACAAAGGATGAGCGCTTTTGATTGAACCCTGATTTTGATTTACCGTAAATCCTCCAATAGTGCCCCCGGGTCACTATTTTTTCAACCTCTCTTTACCCGGGGGCACTATTGGAGGGGGGCTTCTATTATTTCAACCTAAAAATTTTGAATGGTAATGCTAGTTTCGCTATCAGAATTGCCGATTTTTCGGTGATTTTGATCACTATTGCCACATTTAATGGTTGATTTACCGTTAATAGTTGCTGAAACGTACTATTATTGGTTAGTAGTAGTGTGTACACGATATAAATGTACCTACCACTATATTTTTGCCCATAAAAGGCACATGGCACAACATACCCCTTACCCCCGGGGGCACTATTGGAGGGGGGGGGGGCTCTATTATTTCAACCGTGCCATACCCGGGGGCACTATTGGAGGGGGAGGCACTATTGGAGGGGGGGCTTCTATTGGAGGATTTACGGTATATACCTACATAAATTATATATAGGTACCGTAGATACATAAATGTTATAACTTGTCGTAAACCCTATATAGGGTTTATTAGGGTTGTACGCTGACGCGTACACCCTGATTGTTGGCCTTCACCCATTTGCAACTGTTGCGGGGGGCGAGGAACTTGGGGGCATATTGCCTTCAGCAACGAGGGTGGTGAAGTGTCGCTAACATGCCTGAGTAAAAGTGTTTCCACGCTCTTCTAATTTAAAATTGTTTTGGAACTCTATGAATACGAAGCTGCATTGAGCATAGTATAGTGAGCTGCATTGAGCAAGCTCAACGATTGACGTGGCCTCCTCACTGAATGGTTTTCAGACAGCAAGTGCTGGCCGCCCGCGTTCCGACAGGTGCCGAACAGCAGCCGGGCTGTCGGCGTCTTGGCGGGGGCTAGTAATTTTGACGACTTTTCGGATCGATGCGACTCGCTCGCAGCGACGTTTGGTTTCCGCAGTCGACTATTCTGGCCGAATGGTACTGGGACAAGGGGCCCTAGTTCCCCCATTCTAGTAGGCAAGGGGCCCTAGTAGATGGGAAACGACGTGCGACAAGGGGCCCTAGTGGGCAAGGGGCCCTATGGGCAAGGGGCCCTATCCTATACCGACATGGGCAAATTTGGCACAGCAGCGGGCGTGCGACTGCGCTTTAAAAATGTATTCGCTTTACGTTGTGTGCGTTTGTATTGCTGATTGGATCAGATTGGATTGTATTGCTGATCAGAGGGCCGCAGATTGTAGTCTGGGTAGAGAAGTGTAGCAACGGTGAACAGAAGCAATGACGTCGACGTCGTCGTCGAAATGGATAGACAGTAATGGTTAGCTTTTCAAAAATTGAAGCGTTTTCGATGTTTCACGGTTACAGTTGATTGAAACGATCCAGCTGAAAATGTGCACACTTCTAAGCTATAGGCCGCGAACAATTCAGGCACAAACCATTGAGGAACAGGTTGAATGGAGGAACAGGGTGCTGGATGAAATCAAATGTAAAATGTAAATGTAACAACCGAGAAATTAGCGGTGGCCCACCCTGTACATGTAAGCGGGTTGCGCTTACCGTCAGCTACAATATGTTTTTACGACTCTCTCTCTGCCACACATCTTGATTGGAAGTGAAGAACTCGTCTGTTCTCCCACCAATGGTTTTTAACTGGATATTGTTATGCACATGCACAGCAAACGCACACATGTATGCAGTGCAGATGAAGAAAGTTGCGCGGGCAGTCTAGAAGTTGTGAGAGGCAGTCCGCCCCTCCCCTGCCCCTCCTAGCGCCGCCACTGAATAGGGCCCCTTGTCGCATAGGGCCCCTTGCCCCTAGGGCCCCTTGCCCATCATAACTGATTACAATCTACTGGCTAGTAGGGCCCCTTGTCTCCTAGGGCCCCTTGTCACACATTCGGCCGAATAGTCAGGAGGTGGTGGACTACATAACCAACGACGAGGTACCTACGATTTGGAAAACTAAATTTTGACCACTCTTGACGTTGTTGACTTTGACTCTTGACATCTTGGGCCTTTTCTGGCCAATTGTTGGAGTTGACAGTAATTATGAGTTTACCGTTATCACAGGCTCTAATCGCCTTTCAAAAGTTTCCGCTGTGGATCGGCCTCAAGAAGGTTGCGGCGGGCGCCAATTCATACTCGGCGACGGAGTTCGAATGGATGCTCAACAAAAGCCACGCTGCCACAGACCAGCCGATGAGCGCGCCATTCGCACTCTCATCAGGGCTGCCTGCAACATTATCTTTGCTATACCTACCTATATACCGGTGCATACCGGTATTATGTACCAGACGCGCAACTGGGCACTTTGACACCTCACCCTGAACCTTTGAAAGCGAGTGGCTCAGCGGTATGGCGTAGGGTCGGCGCGCTCGTGGTCGGCGGTTCGACTCCCACCACAGTGTCACTGAGTTACGAATCAAGTTGGAAGTTCAAATCTCAAAAGTGATTAACGCTTTCGTTGCTTCGGTTTTGTGCGATTTCGGCCAAAGTCAGTGCCAGGGTGGGCGGCACACACACCTATACCTTCCCTGTGTGATGATGCAAAATTATTTATAGTGTTATACATAGGTGAGACGTAAGAGAAGAGTAGACGGGGACAGCTTTTATCGTGGGCAGATTTTTAGCGGCAGACATTTAGAAGCAGATTTTTTATTTTATTACGATGCGTCGAGCCGCGTTGCACGCGGCCCCCCTCAGCTTCCACGAGTAATCAGTGCGTGCTTCTCAAGTGGACCACGGGCCGCATGGAGTTCGCCGACGGCAGCTGCGCGTCCGGAGCGAACTACGCGCTCTGCGAAGCCTTCATTGGTAAGAACCAGGGGGGGGGGGGGGGTGCCACTCCGCGCTTTTATAATGGGCGCGCGTGTTCAGTTTTTGCGCACTCGCCGCCACTCGCCAACGCGCCGGCGGATTTGCATCAAAATTGGTGGCTAAGTAGGAAATTTCACGGGCTACAAGGTGGCGTTAACAGTTTCTAGCCGCTTTTGGAATTTTCGCGAGAACAGTCGCATTCTTCTGTCGCGGTGTAAAAAACGCGCTTTACAGTAAATTTATGCCCAGCGTAAAAGTTTTTATTAAAGGCCAAATTTAAAAATCTAAAAGACTAGGATTACGGGTATTGCCCTGAAGTTAATTTCATCCCATTATAGCTCCGCTCCAGCACGCACCCAGATGGCAGGCCAGAGCGAAAACTGAAAATCCACTTTTCGCGCCATTTGGTACCAAATCTTTAAACGTCCATTTCTAATCAAAAAATAGTTCAAATTAAAACAAATATGGGCTATGTATAACCGCCTCGACGTCCTCTTTCGAATGCCGCATAGCGCGCCGCGCTCCGACCTACGGTTCAACCGCAAGGCGCCTGTAAGCGGTCTCGGGTGCCAAAATCGGTCAAAAATACATATCTTCCGAGTTCAGGTTCTCAGCGCTGGGGAGGAGATTCGAAAATCCGCTCGACAAAAAGTTTTCTACCTACCTCGACTACGAACCACGAAAATCTCATCGCTGGGCGATAAGCATGCAGACCTGGCTAGTCCAAAAGGTGTGTTTTTGTCCATTTTCCATTGTAATTGCAATCTTTTAAGTCTATTTTCTCACGCGTTTGTTAATTATATCCAAAACGGTTGTGCAATTTAGATTCGCCTCATCATGCTGAACAACCGGACGTGCGATTCGACCAGGTTTGGAAACTTTTTATTTTTTGTAGTTATTCCAACTTCCAGAATTGGGGTGCTCAAAACTCAAGAAAATAAAAAGTTTCCAAACCTGGTCGAATCGCACGTCCGGTTGTTCAGCATGATGAGGCGAATCTAAATTGCACAACCGTTTTGGATATAATTAACAAATGCGTGAGAAAAAAGATTGCAATTACAATGGAAAATGGACAAAAACACACCTTTTGGACTAGCCAGGTCTGCATGCTTATCGCCCAGCGATGAGATTTTCGTGGTTCGTAGTCGAGGTAGGTAGAAAACTTTTTGTCGAGCGGATTTTCGAATCTCCTCCCCAGCGCTGAGAACCTGAACTCAGAAGATTTGTATTTTTGACCGATTTTGGCACCCGAGACCGCTTACAGGCGCCTTGCGGTTGAACCGTAGGTCGGAGCGCGGCGCGCTATGCGGCATTCGAAAGAGGACGTCGAGGCGGTTATACATAGCCCATATTTGTTTTAATTTGAACTATTTTTTGATTAGAAATGGACGTTTAAAGATTTGGTACCAAATGGCGCGAAAAGTGGATTTTCAGTTTTCGCTCTGGCCTGCCATCTGGGTGCGTGCTGGAGCGGAGCTATAATGGGATGAAATTAACTTCAGGGCAATACCCGTAATCCTAGTCTTTTAGATTTTTAAATTTGGCCTTTAATAAAAACTTTTACGCTGGGCATAAATTTACTGTAAAGCGCGTTTTTTACACCGCGACAGAAGAATGCGACTGTTCTCGCGAAAATTCCAAAAGCGGCTAGAAACTGTTAACGCCATCTTGTAGCCCGTGAAATTTCCTACTTAGCCACCAATTTTGATGCAAATCCGCCGGCGCGTTGGCGAGTGGCGGCGAGTGCGCAAAAACTGAACACGAAAAACGGCGGAGTGGCACCCCCCCCCCCCTGGTAAGAACGAACTGTGAAGGCAGTGGACGTTGAAGGTTGCATGCCATGGCATTCAACTCCAATTTCCAAAATACGTACCTACAGTCTGTCACTCCTCGTCACACAAAAAAAAAACACACATCACATCCTTCGCCTGCAAGGCGCATACACTGTACACTAGGGATGAGCATGGGCCGGGCCGGCCCGGCCCGGCCCGGCCCGGCCCGGCCCGTGGGCCGGGCCGGGCCGAAATTCCAGGCCCGTTTTGCGGGCCGGGCCGGGCCGGGCCTGCGTTTTGAGGGTGCGGGCCGGGCCGGGCCGGGCCGGACGTTCTTGGCTGGCCAACGTAGATAGCTACCTATGTAATGCATTGTAAGTATCTGCGACTATTCTGCACCGTATTAGCAACTTTGTATTCTATGACGCGCGTCTTTCACGCTCAAATGGTGCAAAGGCCGTAAAATGGTTGTAAACTGCGATTCTGAGAGGTGGATGCGCCATTCCGTTAAGTAAATCACGCTAATTGGCATACGGTATTTCAGTAAATTGTACACTGTAGTGACTGTACTTATTTCGTGTTGCGGGCCGGGCCGGGCCGGGCCTGCGATATTGAGCAGTTGGACGGGCCGGGCCGGGCCGGGCCTGGATTTTGAGGGTGCGGGCCGGGCCGGGACGGGCCGGACTATCTGGCGGGCCGGGCCGGGCCGAGATGTGCAGGCCCGTGCTCATCCCTACTGTACACTCTGTTCACAGTCACAGACAGTCATGCATACCGTAAACCCTATAGGTAATTAGCCCCCCGGGGGCTAATTTTTTCAATCGAGCGCTAGGAGGGTGTATAATTGTAGGGGGGGGGGCTAATTATAGGGGTGGGGCTTATAAACTGGAAGTGTCGATGAGTGGGAAGATGTGTGGGAAAAATGCGCGTGGAGGCGATTTTTAAGGGAAAAAGGCGCTGTGCACACACGCTGGTACACTCTAACACACTCTCACACAGTCTCACATACACATACGTGTACATACATACACATACGCGACCATACATACACCCAGAAATAGAAAATGTCGCCTTTCAGACGATGGTCCATTTAGGGAGGGGGTGTAATTATAGGGGGGGGCTTATTAATTCAAAGTGGTCTTAGGAGGGTGTATAATTATAGGGGGGGGGGCTAATTATAGGGGGGTTTACGGTATCAGGGTGTACGCGGCAGCGTACAACCCTAATATGTGAGCACTTCCTCAATGCGGTTTTTTGAATTTTCAGTCGCTTATAACTCTTGATTGCCTGAACGGATTGTGGCGAATGATAGCTCAAGAGAACCGCCTTCTAGACCGGAATCGAATGAGCCGTCCCGCGTTTTGGTACTCGAACGCGTTAAGACAAATTGAACAAAAATGTTCCAAAAAAGTGGTGTTTTTTTTTCATGTTCTGCACACACTTTTAGGGTCGCCGCTCTGGAACGCTACTGTTGATTGGGACGAAACTTGGCGTGAGCACGTAGTATATGATGGCAATTTTGTGCCCCAAGGTAAATTTATCTAGGTGCTTCGGATCTATAGTTATGGCCGATTTGGTCATTTTTCGAAACATAGTCGTTTTATTTTGGTCAAAACCCGACAAGAGTAAAAGTCGAAAAAAAGCCGAGTAAACCCCCAAATGTTTTTTGATTTTCGTGAACAGCTTTACAAAGAATGTCTGGGGCGCTTGCATGATATTTGAAATTCTCACCACATAATGAGATATTGGCAACCAAAATTTCGGCAAATCCGACCAAAAAAAGTTTGTACCCTATAGGCGCTTCAACCGTTCGTGACACCGCTGTGCTGCAATGACAAAAGTTAATCGTCCAGACTTGGAATAGGTTACTTTCGACAAATGGGAGCGCTCCGATGCCCGTGTCTCTGTCAGCCCTCTTCGAAAGGCCATTTTTTAGGTGTTTTGTTCCAAAAGTTTGTTAGCTATAGACGCTTCAACCGTTCGTCGCAGAGCTGTGCTGTAATGATGAAAGTTACTCGTCTGGACCTGGAATAGGTCACTTTCGAGAATGGGAGCGCTCCGATTTCCATGTTTCGCAGCTCGTCCCTCTTGGCGCACCCCCATTTTGGGCAAAATTTGGATCTATGATCGTGCATTATTTTTCATTTCCTGAACGAATTCTGGCGCGTGATAGCTCAAAAGAAGCGCATTCAAAGGGGGAATCGATTAAGTCATAACACGCTTCCATACGCTTGTGCATTACCGAGAAGTTTTTGGAGATGGCAGGACCGACTTTACATGACAAGCTTCTTGGTTCGTCGCCCACTCGCGCCTGCATCAATTGGACGGAAACCTCGCAGGCATCTATGCTCCACATCAAAAAATGAAATCGCCGGAGGGACTCTTGCTACATGCCAGCTATGGTTTACTGGGCACATTCTTGTTTTTACCATGTTCCCTAAATCAAGAGGTCGCTGGTTCGAATCCCAGTAACGCCTGCCTGTGCCTTTGCACGTGTCCCCTTGGGAAACCCCCCATCAGCGTTGCTTTACTGCAGTGTCTCCAGTCCATTCCACATTTTTTGTCTCTTTTCTAGGTTCTTTTACCAGAATTTTGGTAATTTTTGAGCTGGGAAAAATATTTATGGACGAATGCTCGCTACAGCCCCTGATACATGAAAATGACACATCTGCACACCCGCACGCACGCACGCGCGCGCACGCACGCACGCACGCACGCACGCACGCACGCACGCACGCACGCACGCACGCACGCACGCACGCACGCACGCACGCACGCACGCACGCACGCACGCACGTACGTACGTACGCACGCACAATGTGTACAGTGGTACACGCTTTTCATAAGCTTTATGGTGCAACACTGAGCATGCGTCCGTTCTGGTCTGCTGCTGTGGATTTGTACCATGTGTGTGCGACGTGCGTGCGTGAGTTTTTGATTAATCTTTCTTTTACGAAAAAACACTGTAAGATGTCATATATGTTTTATATAACAAAGACGGCGGTCAGAGCGTTTTCAGACAGAGCGTGCGAGAATGGCGGCTCCATCGTCTGCGGCAGTGGAGGACTGGTGTGCCAGTGTCCCCTTGGATTCGGTGGTGACTTCTGCCAAGGTACAAAAAGTTCCGATTATGTAGTTGTACATGTTTTGTACATCTACACCACACCACACCACTGCGATCACAACGGTCACCATTTGAAATGTCTTTCAGAGCGCGATTGTCTGACTCCTGTTGGTGGTGGCAAACCGTCCGTGTTTCGCCTACTGTCCGCCCGCAGTCGGTTGCGCCAGCTCGGCTCTCCATACGTTTGCACTGGGCAAGGCAGCTCGGTCGAGACACCGAAATGGCAGCCGCAAAAGGGACCGCTCCACTGCTCGACCCTCTGCCACATGGGCCGTAGTGCGCAGTGCGGATTGAGCAAACGTTTACTGTATGTACAATCAGGGTGTACGCGTCAGCGTACAACCCTAATATGTGACCACTTCTCAATGCGGGTTTTTGAAATTTCGATCGCCTATAACTTTTGATTGCCTCAACAGATTTCGACGCGTTATGGCGCAAATGAACCGCCTTCTTCTGCGGCATCGAATGCGCCATAACGCGTTTCCTTGCTTTACTGTAATGGGTCAATAGTTCCAAAAATGTTCCAATTTTGCG
This sequence comes from Paralinhomoeus sp. GSCO2_6, assembly GCA_030248085.1. Taxonomy (NCBI): domain Eukaryota; kingdom Metazoa; phylum Nematoda; class Chromadorea; order Monhysterida; family Linhomoeidae; genus Paralinhomoeus; species Paralinhomoeus sp. GSCO2_6. The sequence continues at coordinate 34,064 of JASAMY010003034.1, forward strand.
GCTTTTTTTTTCATGTTCTCTGCCAGGTTTTTGGAGCGCCGCTCGCGAACGCCAGGGCCTATCGCGATGAAACTCGGTATGTGTAGCCGGCTAGTGATCGCAATTTTGCATGCCAAAGGATTTGTGTGTACTTCGTACCAATCTCGAGATATTGCCGATTTTATCCAATTATCGATTGATTTTCTTGGAAATGGGTCACAAATTTTGTGCCCAATAGGCGCTTTAACGGTACATCGCAGCGCTTCGCTATAAAGGAGAAAGTTGGTCGCCATGACATGACTTGTGTTACTTTCAACAATTGGACCAAATTGGACGCACCAAAATACCTCCCCCCATTATATCGATAACGGAAATTGGCGATATTTCGGCGTGGTTAGGTCGGATGGCCTAAACATCAATAATAAAGTTGATCGCCCTTCGATGTAGAACATTCCATTCCTTGAAGTCAACACGATCCGACGCACCAAAATATTTTCACTTCTGGGATAATCGATAAATATCGATATGGGTAGGTCGGATCACTTTGGCTAAAACACAAAAGTTGACCGCCTGCACGTGCAGATCATTTTGGTTCTTTACACCGCTATGCTCCAACGAACCAATATGGCACTACAGATGTGCACGCACGCACGCACACCAACAAATGGGCTGCTTCGCAAGAAACTTGATGTGGGTAGGTCCGATCACTTTGGCAAAAACACAAAAGTTGACGGTCTAGTCATGGTGATCATTTCCATGCTGCTCTGACGCAGCAATATAGCACAACTGCATGTGCATGCACGCATGTATGTCTGCTAGGCTGTTGGTACTTTGCTTTACTTCAATTTTGCCTTGTTCGGTTCAGTCACAGGTGCATTGTGTGTGAACCTACGTCAGTGAATGTGTGTGTGCGTATGTGCGTGCGTGCTGCGTGCGTGCGTGCGTGCGCGCGTGCGTGCATGCTTGCATGCATTGAATTACAGAAACCCCCTCATCTTTTGAAAAAACACTGTATTAAGGAAAAATTTGCAGGTGGCTGCAAAAAAAGGTGAATATGTGACGCTCGTGTGGTGAAGTCCAGTTTGAAAAGGAGCGGTATTAAGGCATGCCCCACTGATTTCTGGCTACTTCCACATTGTAGCTAATCAACTTCAGTTTGAACAAACCATGTATAAAATCTAAACCTCATGCAGCAACACGTCACATATTGTGCGTTTGCTGTGTTCACCCGCAATGGAAATGTGCAGCGAAAATAATGGCGACTGGAACTGGCTGACATTTACATAGATTGAAATGCAAGAAATAAGCACATGCCCATGGAACCCCTATGCACACATATGCATGCGCGCGTGCACGCACGCACGCACGCACGCAGCACACACATGCATTAGGGCACTACACAAATGGCTGGGGGCACAACACAAATGTTGGATGAACAGTTTGTCATTGGGTGGAATGCCAGAAGGGAATGGAGCAGGATTGTAGTACGTATTGTATGTCTCACCTACACATCAGCAACTGTACACCATCACCAATCCACATGTGTCAAATTTTAGCATGGGGCACCAATTGATTATGCAGGACATACTTTGGCAGTGTCAGGTTCATGGTAATGGGCAATAATAACGTCTTGTTAGAGAAGAGGTATGAGTTGATGGACGTTTGTGCTTTGGTTGGCTTGACTGAGTGACATGGCTCACACAACAAACGCCGAACATGTGACGTGTTGCTGCATGAGGTTTAGATTTTATACATGGTTTGTTCAAACTGAAGTTGATTAGCTACAATGTGGAAGTAGCCAGAAATCAGTGGGGCATGCCTTAATACCGCTCCTTTTCAAACTGGACTTCACCACACGAGCGTCACATATTCACCTTTTTTTGCAGCCACCTGCAAATTTTTCCTTAATTTCAAATCTAGAATCTACCGTAATCCTCGAACAGCTGTACTTGCCTATAAGGGCACTGTATACTTTTTCAACCATTCCATAGCCGAGGTTCCCAAGGTCAACGCAAGGTCAATTTCTGATCAACGCAAATTATGAGGAACTCCTTGCGCCCAGAACACTATAGGATCCTGGAGAAAACTATTATTTTGACCTCACCATACCGGTGTGGTGTACTATTTAAAGCTTTATCTGAGTCTGTAATGTCTGCAACAATGTGATATTATAACTGAAGGTACATAGCACGAGCTTGTGCTAGTACAAGTAGCTTTGCTACTGTGGTAGCAGAAATGGGTGCGCACTGGCCTTAAGGACGCGCATTGCCGCGGCTTTGCGCGTTCGCCGACTAGCGGCGAATGTCTATTCTACAGACAGGCGGACTGGGCAAGCGGAATCACGCAGGACGACGATTACGATTTGTTCTGGACCAAGACCGACGTCTAGCTATAGAATGAGAAAAGAATCGCTCGGTCGCCAGGCAATTTGATTTCCAATTAATGGATGTCGCTCTGAATGAGGGTGATAGGTGATCACATCGTTCTCGTTTTGGTCAATCCGTTCATTCGACAAGGGAAACAAGTACCGGAATGTAACCAGTACAGCTTCAAATTGCAAATTTTACGTTTCTCGCTCCCAAATTCACCATTTAAATGACGCAAAGTGTAGGTACAGGATTTATGCAGATACACTGATAACAGATAACATGCTGAAGAAAGCTTGCTCTCACCAAACAAAAAATTTCGGGCAAGCGAGCTAGACGGCTACAGTAGCTGGCTGCTGCAGTAACTGCGCAGCAGCAGAAAACTGAAAAACGCCAGGGACCTCTGTGGTCAATAGCACCAGTATACAGATGCCATAGGTACACTGTTCTTCTTCGCCAGGGACAATAGAAGCTAGGGTCAATAGGAGTTTGGTTGGTGCAAAGCAACGCTGCGTGGAAACTGCACGTTCCTGTGAACCTGCGAATATTCTTTTCTTGTGAGCGACTCGATGTGATGTGCCCCGCCTTCCATGGCGTAAAAGAGTCGATAGCATCGGTGGTAACGCGGTACTTTCCCTACCTAACGACGAGCGCGAACGAGATGCGCATCGCAAATTTCGGTTCGAAAACCAGCGTGGCGAGGAACGTCGAAAAATTGCGTCTGTGCTTGCTGGTGTCAAGTTTCTACACGTGTGACGCTCCTGGAAAAGGCTGCGTTTGCCCGGCGACATGGTAAGACTGCATTTGCTGACGTCTGTGTGTGCGTACCTAATAAACGATATCTGCGTTAATTGATCGCTTAATTTAGAGCGGCGGCACGTACTATGATCGTGGACCAAAAGTGAGTCATAGGCGCGCGAGGGCTCCGAGCAATTGACAAGTGGTTGTTGTTGTTGGATTAAGGTCAATGGCAATCATAGTGTACCTATAGTATCTATACCATATTAACTCCACGATACCTTTCTATCTAGAAGCACATACAGTAATTAGTACGAAGACCGCCAAAGACATTCGAAACAACGTCATCTGTAACTTACGGCCGCGACAGAACGAGAAACTTCATTGACAGAAAAATCCTCGTTAGTGGCTCCATCAAGAATCGAACCCAGGACCGTGCGCGCAACGGACCGATTCTCTACCACTAGGCCACACGCTGCCCCTTGGAATAACGGCACGTGGCCCATCGGTTTTCAGCCGCTGGCCGGAAGAGTTGTTCACTTTGACCACTTGACCTTCTGGGTGGGCAACGCGAAGCAGGTGAGTCGGTCCAAACGTCTTCTCCAGTCGCATCGCATAGCGGTCCCGGTGACGCGCGCGCGCGCACGGACGGACGGACGGACGGACGGACGCACGCACGCAAGCACGCAAGCACGCGCGCAAGCACGCGCGCAAGCACGTACGCACGCACGCACGCACGCACGCACGCACGCAAGTACGCACGCAAGCACGCGCGCAAGCACGCGCGCAAGCACGTACGCACGCACGCACGCACGCACGCACGCAAGTACGCACGCAAGCACACGCGCAAGCACGCGCGCAAGCACGCACGCGCCACGCACATCATCTAGGGGCGAGCCGCGCTACGCCGAGTCCGCTAGCCTCGCGCGCTAGCGCGGCGGCTACTAGCGCGCTCCGCGCTAGTAGATACTATTTCGAAATATAATAGCTGTGTTAAAAAATAGCATCCCTCATCATTTTTTGACATCGCTGTACCTCTGTTACCTTGCATTACAGATAGCCGTCATATCGAATGGCCATCAATTCTACACGTCTTCTGACGAATGCTTGCTGGCATTCAGAAGACGACTTCCCTTGGGACACTGCACCTAACAACCATGGTCTCGCTTAGCCGGTTTTCAGCTGCCCATTACTCACTTTGATATGCTAAAGGACCGCTCTCTGAGTCGGTAAAAAGGAAGAAGCGAAAATATGAACGTTTTTCTAGCAGCTGCAGCCGTTCTGATGGTTGAGAGTGAGACGACGATGGCAACTGGTATGTATACTACACTTAATTAATCAGGTACGCACGCACGCACTCACTGGGGTATACCACCTTACTCAGTGGTTGCAGCTCGGTGCGGCAACATCAGCAGTTCCAAACCATTCTTCACTATTGACATGGTCCGGAAAGCTGGTCAAAGCTCAAACGTGGAATCATGTTGCGACGAATGCGACTCCATCCCAGACTGCCAGTTCTTTGCTTTCGAGACGAGCTGCTCTTTGTACTTGAACCCATCGAATAGCATCGCCGCTCTTTTGACAGGGAACGAATATGCAATGGGCAGACCTGGTGCGTTCACACTGTCATTATTAGCAACTGGGCCTAATTGTTCCATTCGAGCCAGAAGAGGGGTGTACTGGGGCGGGGGTAACTATAGGGTTTACGGTAATCATCATCGAATTTTCCAGTTGAACAGACAGAGGCAAAGCGATTAACCGCCATTTGTGCGGTGGGATGTTCGACGATCGGTTTGCAGAGAGGAAGTGCTGGCCGCCCGCCTTCCACCAGGTGGCGAACAGTAGCCGGGCTGTGGGCGTCTTGATGGGGTCTACCACTTTTGACGACTTTTCCGATCAATGCGACTCGCTCGCAGCCACGAACGGCTTCCGCGGACGACTATTCTGGCCGAATAGTCAGGAGGTCGTCGACTATGTAACGAGCGACGAGGTGCGATTTGTGAAACGAAATTTTTGGACCACTCTTTGTTGGCTTTCACTCTTGACGTGGTGTTGACATCTGGGGCCCTTTTTGGCTAATTGTTGGAGTTCACAGTAATTATGAGTTTACAGTTGCCGGTATAAAAAATGACTGCTGACAGGTTCTAATTGCCATTAGAAGAAATTTCCTGTGGCTCGGAGTCAAGAAGCTTGCGACGGACGCCAATTCATACTCGGCGACGGAGTTCGAATGGATGCTCAACAAAAGCCACGCCGCCACAGACCAGCCGACCGGCGCGCCATTCGCACTTTCATCAGGGCTGCCTGCAAAATAATATTCGCTATACCGGTGCATACCGCCGACCGGCATAGGTATGTAGCATGCCGGGTATTATGTACCGGTCGCGTCGCTGGGCGTTTTGCACCTCACCCTGAACCTTTGAAAGCGAGTGGCTCAGTGGTACGAATTCACTGAGTTACGAATCCCCCCTGGGTAGCGTATGACGTAGTTGTAGAGAATCGGCCTCTTGCGGGCACGGTTCCGGCCGGGTTCGATTCTTGATATGCCGAATAGATCGAGGACTTCTCTCTCGATGCATTTTCTCGTGCTGTCGCTGCCCTAGATTAGAGATGGTGTTCTTCCGACTGTTTTTGGCTAATTATGCGGCTCTAGACGGGAAGGCGTCATGGAGATGGCTACGCTATATCGGCCACTGACGGCCTCCTAGCGTAGCCCTTAATCCAACAGCAACAACAACAACATACATACGAATCTCATTGGGCAAGTAATGAACGCTCTCGTTGCTTCGGTTTCCTGTGGTTTCGGCCAAATACGCGCCAGGTCCACCTTCCCTGTGTGATGGTGCAGACAAGATTTATCTTTCTTGTTGGTAAACCATAGGAGACGGGTAGAGACAGGGCAGCCGCAGCCATTTATAGTGTTGCAGACACCTGCCTGACGTTCACTCTAGGGCGCAAATGCACGGTATCGATTGGCTGCCGATCCAAATTCGGATTTCAAGAAGTCGGACGGGTGTCGTGCAATAAGTTGACCGGGAAATACGTTGACTGGCCGGTCGTTTTATTACAGAATAAGTTGACCGACCGGTCAACTTGTTGCAGAACAACTCGACCGGTCGGTCAACTTATTTCGCTTGCGTCATGGAATAATGTGACCGACCCTGCACCAATATGACCGGGTGTGATGTGGCAGGTTTGCGATTGTGACTATAAATTTTACATAGCGTGGGCTATCATCACGGTCGAACACAACACAACGGGCGACGGCGTGGGTCTGTGGGAGGGAAATGAGCATGTGAATGTGCGCAGACCTATGTACGATGTTCCCTACTAATACGATTGGACAACTGCTCGGTTCCAGCTTCCAGTTTCTCATAGCCTGTTGTCTTGTGCAATGGGCGGCTGGCGCGCACTACTATCAGCCTTGCCGACAATTGTTTGTGGCTCTGTGTTGTGCCATGAATGGTTCGTCCGATCGTATCTTTTAAAACTGAAACTGGATCTACATTTTTAAATTGTGATTTAAGTCGCGAAATTAACGATTGTTGAACCGATAGAACCTGTATTCGATGCCGTCAGCGAAACGGCGTCCGTTGAACTGGCAGACCAATTGATCCATCCGTGGACGAGATATACAGTGTATGTAGGTTTGTTGATTTTCCGATCGGGCGAGAAAAAAAATTGAAACTGAAATTGTGGTTTAAGTCCGTAGCCACGACATTTTTCACTCATTGGTCTGTCCGCTGTCATTTGCACAATCACAGCGTGGAACTTATGGATCGACCACTAAGAATTGCAGTGTGTCTACCTAGGTGCTCACCTCGTTCACACGCGACAAAAAGAAGCCCGTGTATTGGCTTGGGTGCTGGAATAAATACGTTTTTTGAGGCCGGTCAAAGTATTGCAGCGCGGTCACGTTATTTCACCTCACTCCTTGTAATAGTTTGACCGGCCGGTCAACTTATTACCCCGGTCAACTTATTGCGTGACACGGGCAGCCAATCGATACCGTGCATTTGGTAGGCGCGCCCGCGCGATCGGCTCGGGCCGAAAGGTGCTGACCGGTCCGGGACGGAGGGGTGTGTTTTGGCCTTTACCTTGTGCGCGCAGGGATGAGCCCGGGAACGCAAAACCAAGAGACTTTAGCTTGGGACTGTAGCTTTGGTAGTGTCGGTTCCGTATTTTGTACGCTTTGTACATAGAAGCTTTCGCGTACACTTTCACATTGTGAACACTTTTACATGCATACATGTACACGTACGTCAGCGGCTATGTACGATGCGTCGACCTGCGCTGCAAGCAGCCCCTCAGTTTCCGCGAGCAATCAGTGCGTGCTTCTGAAGTGGACCTCGGGCCGCATGGAGTTCGTCGACGGCAGCTGCGCTTCCGGAGCGAGTTACGCTCTCTGCGAAGCCTTCATTGGTAAGAACGAACTGGGAAGGGCTTGGTTGTGAGAGTGAGGTTTGGATGAAATTGGTTTTGCTGTTTCGAATTTCTGTGGGGGGTGCTGTCCGCCACCGTCCGTCCCGGCACCCACGCTGAGAATGTGCAAGCGATAAACAAGTGATCTGGCCGAAATTCCCGAAATAGCGCATACACTCTGTTCACCATCACCACAGGCAAACAAACGAGAGCGTTTTCAGACAGAGCGTGCGAGAATGGCGGCTCCATCGTCTGCGGCAGTGGCGGACCGGTGTGCCAGTGTTCCCTTGGATTTGGTGGGGAGTTCTGCCAAGGTACAAAAAGTTCCGGTACAGGCATGCACATGTTAGATACACCACTGCGATCACCAGAACTTTACAAATCGCAACGGTCACCATTAGAAATGCGTGAGCTTTCAGAGCGCGATTGTCTGACTCCTGCTGGTGGGGGCAAACCTTCTGTGTTTCGCCTACTGTCCGCCCGCAGTCGGTTGCGCAAGCTCGGCTCTCCATACGTTTGCACTGGGCAAGGCAGCTCGGTCGAGACACCGAAATGGCAGCCGCAAAAGGGACCGCTCCACTGCTCGATCCTCTGCCACATGGGCCGTAGTGCGCAGTGCGGATTGAGCAAACGTTTACTGTATGTACAATTTCAAACCTACAATCTACCGTACTCCTCTAATAGTGCTTGCCTATAAGGGCACTGTATACTTTCAACCGTTCCCTAACCGAGGTTCCCTAGGGACCCCACTTTTGGGGGGGGGGGGGGGGTTCTGTTATTCCATGAAAAAGGTGAACGCAAATCATACGGTGCTCCTTGCGCCCAGGACATTATCAGGCCTCAGGACTCAGGAACACTCGTGTGAAGGGGGCTCTATGGTAGGGTTTACTGTGTCTGTATTCTTAAACCACAGTGCAACAAGTGTATAATTGGAGGTACATACGCCAGCTTGCGCTGGTACAAGTATGCTGTGGTAGCAGGAAGGGCTGCGCACTGGCCTGAAGGACGCGCATTGCCGCGGCTTTGCGCGTTCGCCGACTAGCGGCGAATGTCTATTCTACAGACAGGCGGACTGGGCAAGCGGAATCACGCAGGACGACGATTACGACTTGTTCTGGGCCAAGACCGGCGTCTAGCTATAGAATGAGGAAAGAATCGCTCGGTCGCCAGGCAATTTGATTACCGATCAATGGATGTCGCTCTGAATGGCGGTGATAAGTGATCACCTCTTTCTCGTTTTGGCCAATCCATTCATTCGGCAAGCGGAAACAAGTAAACAAGAAACAAGTAAACAAGTAAATAAACAAGCAAAAAAACGGAATGTAACCAGTACAGCTTCAAACTTCAAATTTTACGTTTCTCCCTCCAAAATTCACCATTTAAATTACGCAAAGTGTACGTACAGGATTCATGCAGATTGCAGATACACTGATAACAGATAACATGCTGAAGAAGGCTTGCTCCAAACGCACAAAATTGTGGTACAAGCCGGCTGCAGTCGCTGGGCAGCTCAGACAACAGAAAACTGAAAAACGCCAGGGAGCTCTGTGGCGCATCTCCCCAAGATACAGGTACATGCACTGCTCTCCCTTGTCAGGCACATTGAGCAGGTTGCAGAAACGTTTGCGACTGCCGCCGCAACTCAATGGCGCGATCGCAAGATTGCAGTTGCCATCGAGCCTCTCTCGCAGCGCTTGTTGCACGAACGCGATCGCAAGCTGCGAGAGTCGTAGACAGGCCGCGACTACCGCAAAACCTTTCAATAAGAGTTTGGTTAGGAAAAAGCAACACTGCGTGGAACTGCACGTTCATGTGAACCTGCTAACGTTAACGTTTTCTTTCTTGTCAACAAGTAGCGGCACGATGTGACGCGCCTTCCATGGCGTACAAGAGTCGATAGCATCGGTGGTAACGCGACATTTGCCCTACCTACCTGCGACGGCGCAAACGAGATTCGCATCGCAAATTCCGGTTAAAAAACCAGCGTGGCGAAGAACGTCGAAAAAATTGCGTCTGTGCTTGTTGGTGTCAAGTTTCTACACGTGTGGCGCTCCTGGAAAAGGCTGCGTTTTCCCGGCGACATGGTAAGACCGCTTTTTCTGACGATTGAGTGTAATTAAATTTTGATGTATAGGTATATATGCAGGGTAAATTGTTAAAATACCTATAAATAGATCAAGTGGAGAATAGTAATGTATAATATCAATATCTGCATTAATTGACCGCAAATGGCAGTGGGTGCAGTCAGGGTTGCGGGATGCCCCCCCCCCCCCACTAGGCCCCAGCCTGAAATTGGATCTAATTTTGTTGAACGAAAATGCAACGAAAATCCGACGAATATTGCACGAATTTTCAAATTCCGAAAAGTGTCTTGCGCGTCTTATGGCAAATGGTTCGACATGGGGCGCACTTTGTCAGCAGAAAACCTCTCAACTTGTCTCATGTGCAGCGCAAAGTCGATACTTTTTTTTAATGAAACCATGACCCACTGTTTTTTTGTTTTTGTTTTTTAGAGCTTCGAGACCGAAGTCTCAGGCGGGAGGGTAACCACACGAGTCCTCGGTTAGTTACCTCTACCTGATCGTCTCAATGAGAGGTACGATCAGGGGACACCGTTTTTTAGGCAGGGAACAGTCCGGACCTGCAGCAATTGTTACCTCCTTGCCCAAGGGGGTTGCTGTTTTTGCAGTCTGGCCACGCTGGGGATTGAACTCCGCACCTTGCGGTTTGAAACCAACGCCTTAACCCAACTGCGCAAACAGCCGCTGCAACAAACAGTTGAACGTGCGAATCCGCTGCTGCGCAGGTACCAGAAGGTGCTGCAGTTCCACCGCTTCTGGTCGGCCGACGACAAGGTGGTGCACACGGAGTACTCGGCGCTGCGCGCCATGACGATGGCCAACTACGAGGAGACGATCAGGATTCCGATCATCGAGCCCGCCTCCGACCGCCGGGCCATCAGCCAAACGCAGGAATTCGTCGACTTCTACGGCGGGGCCGGCTCGCAGCACGCGGCGCTCATCACCGGCGACATCGTCGCCACGGTGGTGGGCATGCGGGCGCGCGGCTGCGACTTCCTCTCCATTCCAGACGCCTACTACGACGACCTGAGAAAGAGGCTGGCCTCAGCGACCATCCAGGTCACTGAGGACATTGACAAGGTGGGCGAGCCACGAGCTCTTTGCCACGCCCCACGGAAAGTGACCTCACCAAGGGCGCTTCAGCTGCAAGAGCAGCGCATCCTGCTCGACGTCGACGCCAAGGGCTACCTGTTGCAGATCTTCACGAAGACCTGCACGGACCGGCCCACCTTCTTCGTCGAGATCCTCCAGCGCCGCAACCATCAGGTACACACACACACACACACACACACACACACACCGTGAAATCCTCTTCTGCAGGACGCTCCACTATTGGAATCCAGTGCGTAATTTCAATTAGTGTAAGGAGAGGTTGAAACAGTAAAGCCCAAGGGGCGTTATTGGACGGTTTACGGTACGAAGCTGGGCACACTCTTCAAAGAGGAGTCGCCACTGACCAATGGCGCCAACTGGTGACTGACGTCACCACGCATGCAACGCCACCACATTCAAACAATCAATCATTTTATTGATGATTCAGAGCGAGTAGCCAACACGCAGCAGTGTTGGCTTCGCAAACGGCATCTGCAAAGTCATTGACTACTCTGGTTTCGCTCTGGATGTGCGCATTTCTCCTCGTGTTCATATCACGCGCTTCACATTTTTAACCACATTTTGTCGGCGCACTTCTGCCTGTTTCGCTTGGCTTTCGCGCCCGTTTCACCTGCAGTGCAACCGACGATGCTGCGAAACCTTTTACTTTTTGAATCGAACAGCTTCGAGCCTCTTCTTGACCAATACACATGTTAATATGAAATTTTCTCGGGGCGGGGGGCTTATCTAATGAAAATGTTCCTGGAACGGGGGGGGAGCAATTTGGGAGGTGGGTTCGGCCCTGGAAGAATAAATAATGGGGATCGCCAGTTAGAGTGGTTGCTCCCATGGGAGCGGCTACTAGGGGGAGCATTTAGTACGTGACACTGGCTCAACTGAAGATTGCTTCAGTCCCCAGCGAATATTGAACGAAGTTGATCTGAAATTGCATGGAAATGGAATCTGAAAAGACATGTAAATGGAACCAATCAGCAACTCACGGTACCACGGAATGCGGTAGCTATGATACATCCGGGCATTCTTCAGCTATCACGAACAACACGCGAAGAGGTATGAAAATGAATCAGCATATCAACCCATCAACTCAATCCATCCATATACCGCAAGAAACGTTAATGGATTTCGTTTGTACAGCACAGTGCAACACGATTTTGACGGGTAACATTTGAAACCTTACTATTTCATCCAACTATAAATGATTCATCTGAAAGATGAAAGCATCGCAAGGCAGCTTTTCATCAGTTTCAGTCTGCCCTTTTTCGCCGCGCGTCAGCGCGGCGAGTTCATATATGGACAGAAAATTTCGTAATGGTCTTCTCAGTCCGTCCGTCCGTTCGTCTGTCCATCCGTTACCGACTGGCTCTCCTTTATGGCTTGACGGATCGGGCCGAAATTCTTTTTGAGCATTTTTAGGACCAATTTGGAGATACACGTTTTTTTAGATTTATTCTAAAAAATTTATAAAGAAAAAACATTTAATATTTCTGTGTCCTCGAGCAAAATTTCTGTGAAAAACGTGCTTAAGGATAGGGCCCAATCTGGAAGGAAATTTTTTTCTGAGACCAAAATTTCTGTGTCCCCCAGCAAAATTTCTGGGAAAACACATGCTTAAGGATAGGGCCCAATCTGGGAGGAACATTTCTGTGTCTGG